>SKCR01010063.1:0-72533 GCA_019454045.1 Zanthoxylum bungeanum
GATTTAGACAAAAGAATAGAAAGGTCATGACTCTTTTTCCTAATGATGGGTCGAATAGCTCAGAGTTAATTTCACATAATGCATATTAATGGATTTTCAACAAGACTTCAGGCCATGGGTTTCTTTGTGAATAATGATTGATGAACTCCAGGCCATGGGTTATTCATCAATCATTATTCATTTCCTTACGATCATCATGGGTTTTGTTTTATTGAGCAATTGTTTGCGGTTGCAATTGCAGTTGCGCTTTTATCATATTTGATCATGATGATGATTCGTGAGAAAAAATCAAATAAGAACAACTCGTGCTGATGACGTATTTAAAATAAGAGAGAAATAGAAGAAAATAGTAATTTATAAAGCTGAATGAATAAATTATATAAGAGTTGCTATCTGTTTATACAGAGAAGTTAGGCGAGATAAATTAAAATAGAAAATAAAAATGAAAGATCATCTTATTTACAAGAATTTCCCAATATTAATGCTTCTTTATTTTTGATAAAAATCCATCTCATCTTGTTAAACTGTCTGGCTGCTGGAAAAACAACCACAAACTGTTTGGAGGGCCGATTAAATTCTTTGTTTAAAAAATCGCAATAGCTGTGAACAAGGTTTCGAGGCATCAATTTAATCTTGCTTGTGCGTTTTCGCATTTGGAAGGGTAAAAAAGAAGCAGCTTTTATGGGTGGCGTGGATGGAAAGAAATCGAAGAATTTATTATTTTCCCTTGATTTTTTATTTTTTATTTTTGTCTTCTTTTAGAGGCAGTATGGACATTCACACGCCAATATTACACTATTAAAATGATAGGTTTTCATAAATTTAAGGTGAACCAATAATAAAGTGAAAAAATATTGTAATGATTTCGGACTTTTAACTACTTTTAAGATAGACCGATAATAATTTCTCAGAAAGAAAACTCCAACAGATGTGTACAGAACAGGAACATGACTATAAATGAAAAAAATAATAATAAAAAGGTTTGCTTGAATTTTTTCTGTAACTACACACGTCACTAGTCAACAAACCCTTTATCTGGTGAAAAAGACCGCTTGAAAGTGTTGACCCTTACCCAGATTACCTACTTTTGACTGCTCTTAGCAAGCAATTGACACAAAACCAGGTCATGTTCCCGAATAACAAAAATCATAAATAAAAAACCCCGACTTAAAATACCAAGTTTATTATAAGATCCATGTCATTTACAGCAATATTTCCATAGAAGTAGGGGTACTAGAAAACTTGACATCAAGACTCCCATGTAATCCTAATCCAAATCCAAATACAAATTGCGGCCTAACCTCTTCCAAGGGCACCTCCAGTCTGATGCAGCATTGCATCAATTTCATCTCCATCCTCCATCTCAAGCTATCCCCCACATGACATGTTACAAAATACAGCAAAAACCAAATAACAGTAAATAAAACTGCAGATACGTGTCATATGGACAAACTGGTTCAATCACATAATTCACTATCACTAATAATTATGCCAATTTAATCCTACAAGTTAGCATCTGTGCTCCAATATTACAAAGCCAATATCTACTAGAAGTTTTTGTATGGAACCGGTACACCACATAATTAATGTACTATCCAATCTTCAACGCAGTGTAGCACATGTCAGATTTATTATCACGTAAGAAGAGATGGTACATTAATTACGTGATGTACCGGTTCCATACAAATATTTCTCAATATCTACAACTACAAAACCATAAGTAAAAGAATTACCTCATCAGGAGTCTGCTCTCCTCGGAGTCTCCGCCCATCAAACAGGAAAGCAATAGAGTTTAAGTCCACCGACTGTCGATCACAGTATGCATTCATGAGTTTTTTCAACTGGGTGCTTCGCTTAATTCTAAAAAACACCTCATTGCCATCCTATAAAGAAACAAGAATCAGATAATAGATGTTAGACAAAACCAGACATTAAACATAGGCCCCTTTTTGCACGTTAAAAATAATCTCAATCATGCGAATACAACTTTAACAGTGAAGTCCAGAGAGGGGTTAAACCCAGCCTTTTATTGAATGGCAGAGTTACAACAATTGAAAAAGCATTAGGAAACACCATAAATTTAATACAGGAGCTCATATTAACCACATTCAAGAGTCCCACCATCACTAAAACAAAAGGATTTACAACTAATGAGCTCCTCCTCCAGCCAACAGATTTGCTCCTCCGATCGCTCCTCCTCGGAGGAGCAAGTCCACTGGCTGGAGGAGCTCCATTCTTAGCAATCGGAGGAGAGGAGCAAGTCCGCTGGCTGGAGGAGGGGCTCCATTCTTAACGATCGCAGGAGCAAGTCCGTTGGCTTTACATACTATGTAAACTCCTAAATGTATGGAAAATGAATATAGAACTTCATCCTTGGGTAATTAGTTTAGTCCAATACTAAAGTGAACTAGTGCAACATAAATAACCAATACAACGGATTATACATACAATTAAAGCATACCAGAAACCTGCTATGTTAACTTATAAACGTCCAGAAAACAAAAACAAAAAAAAAAAAAAAAAAAAAAAACCTTGGATTTAGCAAATAAATTTCCTCCAACAGTGAATTTAACTATGCAATATTTAGCAGAACAAGTAACTAGAGAGTGCATGAAGAAATAACTAAATAGATTATTATTTTAATCAACATGATAGAAAAGCAAAAACTATGACTGGTTCGATGAGAGAAACACTATATCAAACTATTTATTACTAAACATCATTGATCACAATCAACTGCCATACATAAAGTTTTAGTACATAAAGAATCAACAGCCATACATACAAGATTATTATTTTGCATTCCAATCTTTCAAAACCACCCTTTCATAGCAAAAGCTTCAATCACATAAATATGCTTTTAATAAATTCATCCTTTCATCAATTTAATTAGGGCAAGATTCAATTTTCCCAAACCAGAAATCTTTAATAATATAATGTGAAAAACAATTACAAAAACAAAAACAAAAACAGTCGAGACAGTTAACAATTTTTTTTTTTTTTAAGAAATAGAAAAATCTGGACAATTATACCTGTCCCTTGACTTTGAGGTTAATGTGCCCCGACTGATCCACGGGCTTCTTGTCCTCCTCCTGAACGCCGCCACCGCCAGTCGCCGACATTTATACAGATACCTAAGAATTTTACTCTCTTTTTCTTCCTGCTTCTCAGGTTAGGGCCTCTGCCACTACAAATAAGCACCAAAAAAAGACACAGTCCAGACCAAGCGTTATTTGCACGCTATTCATTAAATCGAAGCCGTATTCGCGTCAGAATCAAATACGCAAAACCAGGGGCCAATTAGTAATTTCGAATAAATATCTGTATGCGTAATTATCTTATTTGCTCTTTATTGCCGAGATGTCTGTTGGAGAAAGCGTGTTTTAGGCCTAATCATACGCGCGAAAATGTAGGGATAGTCTTATTTTGAATTAACGGGATTTAATAAGAGTTTTGAGTCCGACAAAGTGAAGGAATCGTGATGGACGGTTCGAAATGATTGGATGTGGAATCTGACGGCTGCTGAAGCGTGGAACATGTGGGGATTTGTGGTGGGCGATGTTTGGGAAGTCGTTTTCTACTTTTTGTTAACGCTATTGTTTTTGAGGTTGACGGTTTGACTAATTCGATTTGAATTCTTCCTCATCCATTGTATTAATTAATTTATCGGCCTACTAATGGGCTTGATTGTTACGGGCTGGATCTAAACGGCCCAATTTTTGGTGCAATTTTTTAGTAATTTGTTTGGATTGATGGTAAGAAATGGAAAAGAATAGATAAAGAAGTTTTGAGTAATTGAAAAAAAGTCGTCTAAATCATAGGTTGAAGATGGAACATAATTTAAAAAATAATATTATTTATAAAGATAAATTTTTCTCTTGAAAAAATAATAATAATATATTTATTTTTTTTTTAATTTTTAGAATATAAAATGATATAATTGTCTTGAAACCTATATAATTTACATTCCATTATATTCCATTACTTTTATTTAACAAATAATATTTTGGAACATTATATTATAAACCTATTTTTTCCCTAAACAATGTTATGATACATTACTCTTTTTTCTATTACATTTTATTGGGTTATATTACATTATAAATCATTCTCTTCCATCAATCAAAATATAATCTTATTAGTCTTTTCAAATAAAACTTCTTTCAATGAGAGATTTTATTAAGAAATATAAAATTACCTAAATGGATAAATTTTTTTAAAGTCTAATTATGAAGAAGTGAAATAATATTGCAAAATAAAATAAAAGCATTCTATACCATTTAACTCTTTAAAAAAAAAAAATTCAATCTTTACTCCTAAAAGCCCAAATTTTGAGCTTTTACTAGTGGACATAAAGTAATTTTTAATCCTAAAAGACTCTACACTACATGCAACCAAACACCACTAAAGATTTTATAAAGAATTATTTGGATTAATTTTTTTTTTTAACCCACACTTAAAATCATTCAAAACTGGCACTTATTAAAAATTAGATTATACACTTATAATAAAGATGATATAACTCTGATATGAGATAATTATCACTTGAATGAAAATGCATCCATAGTTAATTATCACATGAACTTATGAGATAATAGTATATCATTTACCATGAATATAAATTTTGTTCCAAACTAAGGGTCCATTTGTTTTTCTATAAAACGATTTATGTAAGTAAAATATTATCCATAAAAATCATTTTTGTCAAGGATTATCAATAATAAGGATATTGATAACCCGAATAAACTAACATAATGGTTATCACCAGCTAATTAAAATTAGTTGTTATAAATTCTATTAAGGTCCGATGTTTAGTGTAACACATGAAATACAAGTACACTGAATTGATTTACAAGAGCTTTCATATGAAAGTGTTCATCCCATTTGTCTATAGAAAGCTCTTGACAGTGATGTATCAATGATCCTTAAGACTTGAGATCTTCACTAATCTTAAATGTGAATCATGTAACTTCGACACTGACATAAGTAGTCCTTTAATGAATGCCAATAGGGGAGTGTTTGGATTTCATGTGAATCATGTGAAGATTGAGAAAAATACAACAAAAGATTCGCCACTCTAGATAATACATGTTATGAGAGTTAATATCTCATGCGGAGTTTACATAATGATAATGAAAATATGTGATCATAGTGGAGAATTTAAAAGTTTGGTTTTGGAGTTCTTGTATTGTAATATTATCAAGATTATGATCAACATTAACACCTTTTACTATTATGTTTGACACGTTTCATACCCCAAGACATTTGGCGGGATATAGTATAGGCAAATTGTTGAATTATACAAAAATTATCTACGGAAAAGTTCTTACCTTTCATTTTCATTTAGGTGTCGTGACATACTATTAGGTGTCACTCATGGTTTATGGAGAAAAGCATATACATGGTGTATGATTCATTAGAGGAAAAATCAGTACGATGATTTATCATGTCTATTTGTATTTCCAACTTGAGAATGAATCTAATAGGTCACATGTATAAAGTATGTAAGTTATTGACTATATTGTATGGTTGTAAAATATATTTGATTGTTTGTGAATCATTCCGGGTTGATTCAACAAAAATCTAGATAACCTAAAGCGGCTAAAACATGAAAATAAAGTTCGGTCAACCGCTCCCTTCAAGATAAGTTGAATGAAGTGATGTCGTAAGTAGTGTTCTTGGAAACACTAAGTTCGGTTGGTCGAACTTGTCATGATTGTGGTAGTGTTATTTAGGAAGGAAATCAAGTTTTTTTTTTTTTTACCTTAGGGTTTACCAATTACGGAAGAGACAATATAGTGATCAAATAAGGATATCGTAGTGACTTATTTAAGTAAGATTACTTGTCGTATAAGTTTGCTCAAAAATTTAGGTTATATTCTTTCTATAATAGTACCTAGGCTTTGTTCATTTTTTGAGAGAAAACCCTAGTATTCTTAGATGAAAAGCACCCAATCTACTAATCTATATTCAAGGACTAGCATCTTATGAAGATAAGGTATATACAATGAGGTCTAAGATCTCAAGTCTTTAGTTCTATACTAGTGTGGACCACCATTAGAGGTCTTAAACTTGGGGGATTTTTTGGAGAACAAAAAGAAAGCGTTGAAAATGTCAAAACCACATATGCAGTTCTCAACTACGCATCTGTAAATATTGAGATTCCCATTGATTGGGAAGTCCAGATCGAGTGTGGTAAAATGATATAGAAAGCTAATAGAATGAAGAACACAATGAGAACTGAGCACCACCAAAAACTGTCCCAATCAATACAGTTTAATAAAAAATCAAGACCATTCTACAAATGACTTCATCAACATAAGAGCTAAAGAAAAATAAAAATATATATTCTTGTTTGTTGAGTCTTGGTGATTGAAGTATAACTATTATACTTTGCTTTATGCTTTGTTATGTTTGTTTTGATGGGGTCAGGCGTAGCGGAAATGTGGTTCGGGCGAAATCGTAACTTTAAAATTTTTAAACTTACCGAATAAATTATTCAATATCCAATATGAATAATTCATTCATATTTCACCTAAACATTATATTCGATATCAAATAACGTTATAAATAATGTAGAAAATATTACGAAACTTTTATGAAAATATTTTTCCGTAAAATAGCATAAAATGTGTTTTTGACCGAACCGACCAACCAATACACACGGGGGCTGCCTAGGTCAGCCCCAATAGTACTTGGACAGTTAATGAGCTTCCCGAACTGTGACCAATTCATTATTTGGGCAGCCGTTATCCGGCAAGCTCGTTTTTACCTTTTTCATACATTTTCACATCGAAATAATTTCCGGCAATTATTACAATGCCCAATACACATCCAATGCATTTAAATAACATATTTTTCATCACTAAATTTCCAGAATTTCCAGATCTGATCTGGATACAAAAAATATCATTTTCATGCTTTAAATCCAATTTTCTCAACATTAATCATATTAATATTTACACCAATCAAAGCCACAACAAATGAAGAACTCAAGAACAATTCTAGGTATTACAAGAGTGATCATAACACTCTAGAAAATTGAACTAATATTACACTAATATTACTCAATCTAACTTCACACATGCATCTAGCCTCCAAATCCATCAACCAAATCAAAAACCCCAAATTTTAGAGTGAAAAAAGAATCTCTACAATATTTATAACATACTAGAACAATAAAACAATTTTTCTAGGTCTCCAAACTTTCTTCAAGCTTTTGCTTTTTCTTTGATTCTTTTCTCTCTACTCTCTTTGATGTTTTTCTAAGGTTGAAGATGGCTAGGTTTTCATTAACCAAACAAAGGAAAAATTATTTCCCTCATATACTACAAGCCTTGGCCGAAAATGCTAGCAAAAATGAAAAAAGATATTTTGCATTTTTAATCAAATTAAAGAAGCAAAATTCCATTTTAACACCTTTTCCATAAATTTTAACAAGTCAAACTTTTACACTTTAATCATTTTCAAGTATAAATATCACTTTAAATATTTATAATTTAATTATTTTAATTATTTAATAATTAAATAATTACTTAAATATAAATATCTAAATATATGTATCATATTTACATTAAATAATCAAAATACATATATTTATGATACATGTCAAATATCTTATTTGACAGTTAATTAATATGTATTTAATAAAATCATATATTAAATACAAATACACTTTAATTAGGAATGACGAAAGGTCTCTATGCATGTATCTTTTCGTTTAACCGTTAAACGATTCGAATTAACTTATTTAATCCAATGAAGTATTATGAATAATCCGTATTATTCATAACGCATTGTCCAAGTGCTCAATGAGTGCACTTCATATTGTGGGACTCTCTAAGTTTAGGTTTATCCGTCACATAATCAAATTTCATGTTCATAATTCACCCACTCGTAAATTATGACGACCACAGATAATCTCACTAAACTATGCAAGTCGAGGTCATTGCATATGTATAACCCCTCTGTCACAGGCTATCAATATTATACCGGAGATATAGATAGGAATATCAAATCCCTAAGGTGTAATATAGTCGACTTATAAATTTATGATCTCTAAATAACACTCAGAACTTGCTGCCGAAGTTATCACAACCATGGATTTACTAGATTGTAAACATTTACAAGATACCTATGTCCTGTACACATGACTGACGAATTCTATCTGATACTCATAGGTTATCATGACTCGAGAATATTCCTATTTACGTTGGTGTAACATCATTAGGAAATCTTCGGTGAGCCGTTCAATATTTATCAAATAAACACCTACACATCTATACGACGTTTCTCCAAAATTCATGGTTCATTGGGATAAACCATTGGACCAAGTCTCGATATACGACATGTACTGGTCTCATCAAATTTTACTAACTGACATGTGTTAGTAAATCTTGACTATGAACTTTATTTGAGAATATACAACTTATAGTGACACTTCCTAATGTCAATTACAAACTACTATTGTAACTGCGCACTACAATATAAATCCTGGGGTCTTTGTCTAATATATATACATATCATTAAACCAGATTTAGTTTCAATCTAATCGATATTTGATCGAATACGTATATAAAAGACAAGATGTGTTACCATAAATAAGTAATATTATGGAAAAATATATTGTTCGTATTCATGAATCAGACATAAATATGATCCGGAAAGATAGTGAAACCCTTTATCAAACTTGGGAGAGGTTTAAGGAAATGTTAACTAGTTGTCCCCACCATGGGTATGAGAGTTGGCGTTTAGTAAGTTATTTTTACGACGGTCTAACTCATAGAGAGCGTCAATTCATTGAGACGATGTGCAATGGTGAGTTTATACGAAAGGACCCTGATGAGGCATTAGAGTATTTAAATGACCTAGCCGAAAAATCTCACACTTGGACTGGACATAATGCCATAGATAGCACTAATAAGACACGTTCCACTCCTTCTAGCGGAGACATACACCACTTTAGGGAAAAGGATAATCTTAAAGCACATGTTGAGCTATTAACTAGAGAGATAAGAGCTTTAAAAGCCAAATATAGCAAAACTATACATGTGGTAGCCCAGTTAGAACCTTAATGGGTATGTTTTATATGTAAGGGGATTGACCATGTGGCCCAAGTGTGTTCTTTATATGGTGAGATGAGGGAAACATATGAGGAATAATGCAATGCCTTAGGGATATACAAGAAACCTTATACACCGTATTCAGATACTTATAATCCAAGTTGGAGGAACCACCCAAATTTCAGTTGGAAACACGAGTCTTAGCAGCCCACTCAAACACCACAACCTAGAGGTTACAGTGCCCCCCAGTATCCCACACCTATCATTCCTAAAAATTCTTTAGAAGATACTGTGCAAGCATTTATAGAGGCCTAGAACAAAACTAATCAAAGGTTTGAGTCATTGATAGCTCAAGTGGTTGAAGACAATGATGAGATAAAGAGTCAAGTCTCTAAATTGACTAACGTCTTGAGTGTGCAAGAACCAGAAAAATTCTCATCTCAGGCTCAACCAAATCCGCAAGGGCAACACATGGCAGAGGCTGATCATGAAGTATCCAATGTAAAAGGTCTTAATGGTATAATCACTAGGAAGGCTTGCATGACAGCTTTAACATTATAGGTGACACTAAAGATAGTAGTATAAATATTACTCAGGAAGGACAGGTGACACAGAGCCCAGTTACAGTACATTTCCCTCAAGCTCTTAGGCCTACTGCAAGAGCTACAGACCCTAATGGTGAGATCATAGAACATCTAATCAAGTAAAGATTAACCTTCCTCTGTTACATGTGATCAAACAAGTTCCCACATATGCGAAGGTTCTGAAGGATTTATGCACAATGAAGCGAAAATATCATGTGAAAAAGATTGCATTCCTGACAGAGTAGGCTAGTGTAGTAATTATTTAGAAGGCTCCACCAAAGTACAAAGATCCATGATGCCCCACTATTGCTTGCCACATTGGCATATATGAGTTCGGTCAGGCTTTATTAGATTTAGGTGCTAGTGTTAATATCATGCTATATTCTATCTATATGCAGTTAGGACTTGGAGAGATTAAACCTACATCTGTAGTTTTACAGTTAGTTGATCGCTCTATCAGGACACCGCGGGGAGTAGTTGAGGATGTTTTACTACGAATCAATAAATTCTACTATCTTGTTGATTTTTTGATTCTAGATACTCAGTCTGTGGTTAAAACTGAGTCCAAAATTCCTCTCATCTTAGGTAGACCTTTTCTTGCCACAACCAATGCCCTTATTAACTGCAGGAACGGTCTCATGAAGTTGTCATTTGGAAATATGAAACTGGAAGTGAATATCTTTCATGTTGAGAAACAACCAAGAGATGATGATGAGTGTCATTATACATATATGATAGACACAGTCTTTCCAGAAACAACCTCTACACAACATAAATCTAACCCTCCTGAACTAGAACTGATCCCAAAGAATCGTAAAAAAGGAAAATGAGAGTTAGAGCTCACTTGAAGATGATCCCTGGAAAGTTAAAAAATAGGTTAAGCCAATTTTTCCTTATGTGCAGCCTAAAATCTCAACCATTAGTATACCATGGGGGATCCATGGATAAAATGCCACAGGCAGCCATAAATTCTTTTTAATTTCTTAATCACCAGTGTCTACCGAAGAAGAAAGAACATGAGACTATCTGGTCCGCTACATGGAAACCACCATGACACTTGGGTGGTTATGTCTGGATGAAGACGTTAAACTTAGCGCTATCGGGGAGGCAACCTTTTCATATGCATTTATTTTATTTTTTTTTTATTATATTTTGTTTTCTTTACTTTAATTTATTTTATTGTGTGCTAATTGCATGTTTATTATTTGCATGAGTATTTATACAGGTGTCAGCGCAACCTACACAACCCACACAACCAAAGTCTCACCAGTAGGAGCCTGATCAACTTCATGCACGACAGTGTTGTTCCTCACTCATTTTTCTTTATATTTATCTTATATTGAGGAAAATGCAAGTTTTAAGTGTGGGGGTGTATGCATGTAGTGATAATACCTGTTATATATATAAAAAATTCATTAGTCTTTAGTCCTTAATAGTAAAGCATAAGTCTAATGATGAATGTTATTTTCTTTAGGATGAAATCTTATAAACAATAAGTTCTTTAATGTACTTTTATCTGATGCCTTCAGTAGTTGATCTAGGTTAGACTCGTAAGCACTTAACTATAGGTTTTTTTAGCAGTGAAAACATAGATAGTTAACGAGTTGACTAGTTGAAGAAATTGCATGTTGATGAATGACCATTTTCTTAGATGTCTATCATGATTTGCTAGTGTTATGATGTATGGTATGGTTAAAAATAAAAAGAGAAAGTTTTGAAAAAAAAAAGAAGAAAAAGAAAAAAAAAAGAAATTAAACCACCTATAACCGATAAGCATGAAACGAACCATGGGCGAGTGTTAGGACCACCATGAGGAGAAATGCTACCTTAAAGGGTAGGTGTGAAAGAAAAAAAGTTGAAAAAGAAAGAAGAAGAAGAAGAAAATCATACCATACTGGCTCGGATTGATACCACTTGCTTTTCGCTTTTATTAAAATTCTTTAATCGATCATCTCATTTTGACATGTTTTATTCATATTTATAAAATTAGAAAACTGACTAAGGTTTTAAGGTATTTTTCCATATAGAATAATTCTATATTTCTATGATAAAGTCTACCTACAAATCATGACGTTTATAAAGATGCTGCCCGAACTATACAAGTTGAAGTGATACATATGTATAATTAATATGTTATCCAATATTCTGATCAAGTGAAAAGGTATAGAGGAGACAATCAAGCCTCATATATGTTCAATGGTACCATATCTTCATATTTACATTTCAATGATAATCATTAAAATTTATCATAATTTTGTGTGGTTAACTTAAGCCAAATTTTTATGGAACACCATCAAAGATTTAAGATATTTTACTTCATCAGATGATATCTCGATACACATCGACCTGTATCAGTTCATACTTAATGAACTTCTGGAGTTCACATCATGAAAGGTTTTTGACATACATGATATCTAAGTATGAAGAATCACATATTAGACTATTATGACATCTAAAGTCTAAGGACCATATATATTATTGAACTCAAGAACATTGCAATAAACATTACATTTTTACGCGTAGCCCAATGATGAATCTCTTATGGGGACACCTCATAAGAGCTTGGAAAGTTGTAAGGATGAATGTTGGAATGGAAAAGAACTTCGGGGAATTCAAGAAACGCAGCTAAATACCAGCAGGACATCACCTATATCCAGCCTACCATCTCTCAAACCAGAAAATTCGTCGGATATACCACAAAACCGTAGTTCTGACCATACATGATACAAGTGTCAGTGTAGAAATTACACTTTTACGCATAGCTCGATGATGAGTTTCTTACCGGGACACTGGGAAAATTACAAGATGAGTGTCATGAAAGAAATGAAGAATATAACCAAAAACCAGTCAAACATCACATATGTCCGGCCTACCTTATATTTAACTAGAAAATCCGGCCGAATATACCTTGAAAATCCTAAAGCAGGTCGGACAAATCACAACTGTCATTGAATGAGCAGATTGTAAGTTACTAAAGTCACGAGATGGGATTAACTCCGGCTAGACATAAAATTCAAAATTAATGGCCAGTCAGATATGTATTTAAGCTGTTAATGCATGTGGACAAGGCCAACAGCGAGTGGGCGACGTCTGTCCGGGCTCACGGCCCGGTCGGGAGTACGGAGTAGCCCGTGGGGGAATAAACAAGAGAAATAAAATGGAGTCGCCACCCAGTGTGAACTGGAAATGATTTAAGCCGCACTCCACCCCTCGCAAGGGAAGACCTCAAACCGTTGGGTTCGGAACAGTCACACTTACTTATGCCAATTGTAATAAAGTGATTAATGCAATAATATAACCAAATCTTATGCAATACAGGCAAGAGAATGTAATCAACACACAAGATTGCACACCCATAAACGTAAATAGAATAAAAATGGGAGACAAAGGCATAATTCCATAAACGTATTAAACAATGAAGCGCAATAGTGTAATTAATAATAATTGTAAAAGTAGTAATAAAAGAACGAAAAATGGGTAATTAGGCACATAATGCAAAAGAAATGACCAAAGAAGCCAACATGCATGAAGTGTGATGAAAAGAAATCTGTTCACTGTATGTGCGTTCGTGTAGCATTCGAAAACACGTTCGAACGGTAAACAGATTGCATGCATTCTTGTAGCGTTTGGAAACGCGTTCGAATGAAAATCAGACAGAATATGCACATTCGTATAGCGTTCGTAAACGCGTTCGAATGGTAAACAAAATACTTGCATTCGTGTAGCGTCCGGAGACGCATTCGAATGAGATCACCATAATGGTATCCTAATGACACAAAAACACACGTGAATATTTCTCAAGCGGTACGTGGAATTGTATCCTAAGTACAGACCGCACTACCATTCATTCGGATTCGGCTACAGAATTTACGTCCGCGTTTCCATCCGATATACCGCGAGAGGCAACACTCAAACATAAACAAGGTAAGAATGAGAAAAATGAAAAATAAAGAATGACAACCAAGTGTAGGCACTGCATTTTTGCACATAAGTCCCTATGATGAGTCTCATTTGGAGACACTAACTTTTAAGTCACGGAGGTCACGGAAAACGGACATCAGAAGGGGGAATTCAGAATAACAAGGTTCACCTATTTTCGTTCGTGCTGCGTTCGTGTATACGTTCGAACGCCAAACAGATTGCGGGAGTTCGTGCCGAGTTTGAGGAAGCGTTCGAACAGTGTCGGTAATTCTGGTTTTGCTGCTAGCCTCACTTCAAGCCAAATTCACCCAAGCCTTGGCCCACACGCCCAAGCCCACTTAAAACACATATTTAACACATGGTGAAATCAAAACAAATCTAAAAATCACATACCAAATTAAAATAAACATTAAAATCAATCAAATATTTTAATTCCTTAATTAAGATATTCACCCACCAATTACACAAGATTCCTTCATTTCATAAACCAATCAAAACATCTCCCTTATTTACTTGTTTCCATTCATTACCTAGAAACCCTAGCCTTTGCCCATAAAAAGAACCATTCACTACCCTCCTCTAGGCTAGCTCATTCACACATATTCACATAAAGAAAAAAGCCTCTCCATTCACACTCAATATACTCAAGAAACAACACAACCCCCAAACAGCAGCCCCTTTCCACCAAAATAACAGCCCCTACACCTTCTAAAACACGCCTGAACAGCAGCCCAAATCACAGCCCCTATACAGCCCCCATAACCTCCAAATATCACAGCCCCTTTAGCCCTTAAAGACACACAAGAACAGTAGCCTAAATTCAGCAAACATAGACCAGAAAACGTCACCGGAAGAGCAGGGAAATACAGTAAAAACAGCAGCAAAAGATGGAGAACGACGACTCAAAACATTAAGACAACGAACGAGAGCAGTGAACCAGTGAACCGGAAGAGTTGCGGAGCATCCACCATTCTGACGATCGTGTACCGTACATCCGAGAGGTGATTTAAAAGGTTAGACCTGAGGGCACTTTTCTCATTAGTTTATATTCATCTTTTGATTGTTTATTGAATTCTATTCGCATGAGAGTCGTTTATGGATGCATGTTGTGGCTTGAATGAAATGGAAAATGTGTCGCCTCTTGTGGTATATAGGATGGAAACCCGGACATAAATTTCATAGCCAATTCCGAATGGACGGTAGTATGATCTGTACTCGAGATACAACTCCACGTACCACTTGAGTAAACGACACTCTTTTGTTTTATGTTGCTTCGATTTATTTATTTTTCGTTATTTGAATTCTGCATGTTACTTTCGTATGCATGATTCAATCGAGTGCATGGGCTTAGTAAGTCGGATTAAAGGTCCCCTATTTGGAGGGGTAAAATCCTTTACCACAATGCTTTGCCGCACCAGTTGATGGTGTTCGGTTGGATATAAGATATGTTCAATTGGATACACTAAGTTTGATATGATTGTCTTTATTTTTGTATGCATGATGTGATCGAGTGCAGGACTTAGTAAGTGCGATGAAATGTCCTATAATTGAAGAGGTTAAAATCCTTTACCATGATGCTTTGCTGCGCCGATTAACGTATATTCGGTTGAATGTAAGATATGTTCAATCGGGTACATGAAGTCTAAGGTTATTGTCTTTATTTTTATATGCATTGAGATAAGCGCATTGGCTTAGTAAGTGCGATGAAAGGTCCTCTAATTGAAGAGGTTAAAATCCTTTGCCACGATGCTTCGCCGCGCCTCGTATTTCGCTATTTGCCTTTTATGTATGTATTGCGTCACATTTTGTGCATCAGGTCTGTTCCCTTCGAACGCGTTATCGAACGCTATACGAACGCGAACCTTCTGTTTCCCGTTCGAACGCGTTTTTACAAACGCTACTCGAACTCGCACGCATGCATTTTATCATCAGGTCTGGTACCGTTCGAACGCGTTATCAAACGCTACACGAACGTGAACCTTCTGTTTAACGTTCGAACACGTTTAACGAACGCTACACGAACACGCACACACTGAACTAAGTCTGTCTCATCATATTTCATGCATAATTGCCTTTTGGGTGATCTCTCTTGTATTATGTAGCCAATCATATTATTTGTATTCCTGCATTTATCCATTCGATGTGTTCTGGGGATGATATTCAAGCATGATTAGGCTGTTAGCATGTTATTTGATTAATATATTCATGAGATAGTACTCAAGCATGATTAGGTTGTTCTTAGTTTTCCCTATCATATGATTGAGAAATGTTCGTGAGATTGCCATGTGATGTTGCATGTTGTGATGATTAATTTCATGCATGTGGATTTAGAAGCATGATACTCTTGGAAATAAGTGTTACTTAGGCCTGATTAAATTATTACACATATCCTTTCATTACAAGTGACATAAGTAAGGGACCATTCCGAACCTAACGGTTTGAGGTCTTCCATTGCGAGGGGTGAGTGTGGCCTTAAATCTCATTTTCCCGGTTCACACCAGGTGGCGACTCCATTATTCTCCGGTTTAGTCCCTCGTGGCTACTCCGTACTCTCAACCGGGCCGCGAGCCCGGGACAGCATGCGAATCGGCCCCCAAATATTGTCTTGTAATGTTTTGGATTTATGTTCTAATTGACCGTGTCTATAGTGGATAAATGAGGGTTTAATCAAGGGCATCTTAGGCTAGGTAATAGTTTGGTGTCTTTCTTCATTCACTACCTTCCTAGAAGGAAAAGCTGTGAAGGCACCTATATGGCCATCTACCCTTAGCCTATTGTGATGACTAATTTGGAGGACTCGTTGTTTATTCCTGTCACACCAAGCGATAAGAGCCTAAGAGGCTAGGGTACTTAAGAGAGAGCTCGCTCCACCCTCCCTCTAGGGAATCTACAACGGGAAATCCATTTGACAGTCAGTCACACACCATAGCTCATTGGCACGTACCTTAGTGTATAAAAAAGGGGTGCGCTCACTTGGTCGCTCGAACCCTTGATTGGGGAGACCTAGTTTGTGGCCATCCTTCGCCGGTGAGAGCCTTTGTCTACACTATTGCGAACCCACCCATAGACCGGGTTTGTATGGTTAAAGTAACAACTATTTCCTTGAATATGTGCTTGTGGACCATCCTCATTTGGATGCAGTTGGACTATTGTCAGAAATGCGAACTCGCTGGGCCATTTAAACTGGGGCGAGTTCGTACCTTATGACCATTAGGCCCAAAGCTTCTGAAATGTTGATGGGCCATTCTGTAGAAATCATTGTTTTTTTATGTTTGCATTATCTTTCTTTTATGCTTGTGTTTGGGAACATCGTCGTTTGGATCCATTTGGAGCATTTGTCATGGGATATGGGCTTGTTGGGCCATTTAAACTGGGACAAGAACATATTTTATGACGATTGGGCCAAAGGCTTCTAAGTGATTGATGGGCCACTTTGTGCTTGTGTTCGGAACATTACCATTTGGATTTAGTTGGGCTCCTTGCCATGAGATGTGAACTCGTTGGGCCATTTAAACTGGGACGAGTTCACTCCTATGACAGTTAGCCCAAAAGCTTCTAAAATGATGGTGGGCCGATTTGTGTGAAAATTTTAATGAGTTGATATATTTCTTGCATCACATGCACCTCATGCATACATGCACCATGTTAACCCCATTTTGTCTTGAAAGCCATCATAGATACCCGTTGGTTAGGGAAGAGGACAGACTTGTCAAAAGACCAAGCAGCCACCAAGAGTACCGGCATAAGACCTAACCCAACGGGATAGGAAACTCATTCATGCATGCATACATACACGTAACGTATCCTGCATTCCGTTTCGTGTTTGTTCTGTTTTGTAATAACATGTTTCAGAGGAAAAAAAAGAGAAAGCGTCAAATACAAGCCAACCAGAAGCAGCAACAATACAATGTCAGCAGTCTTCAGGAATGAATCACAGGGGCGAGGCCCATATCAATATCAGTCTGGGGGCGAGGCCCATATCAGTATCAGTTGGGGGCGAGGCCCACATCAGTATCAGTTTGGGGCTGAGGCCCACATCAGTATCAGTCTGGGGCTGAGGCCCATATCAGTATCAGTTAGGGCCGAGGCCCACATCAATATCAGTCTGGGGCTGAGGCCCACATCAGCAGTATCAGTCTGGGGGCGAGAGACCCATATCAGCAGTATCAGTCTGGGGGCGAGGCCCATATCAGCAGTATCAGTCTGGGGGCGAGGCCCATATCAGTACCAGTTTGGGGCGAGGCCCACATCAGTAACAGTGTTGGGGCGAGGCCCACATCAGTTTGAGGGCAATGCCCACATCAGCATCAATCTAGGGGCGAAGCCCACATCAGTACCAGTTTAGGGGGTGGAGCCCACATCAGTACCAGTTTGGGGGCGAATCCCACATCAGTACCAGTTTGGGGTGAGGCCCACATCACTATCAACATCAGTTTTACCGGATATGACACTCTGGGGGCGAGGCCCATATCATTATCAGAATCAGTCAAGCCAAGAATGGCACTCCAAGAATGGAAACACAGTTCGAGAATGAACAAGCCAAGAATGGCACTCCAAGAATGGAAACACAGTTTGAGAATGAACAAGACGGGAATGGCACTCCAAGAATGGAAACACAGTTCGAGAATGAACAAGCCGGGAATGGCACTCCAAGAATGGAGCAAGGTTCGGGAATAGACCGCATCACAGTAACGATTCGAGAATGGACCACCTCTCATCGAAACGGTCCGAGAATGGACCACCTCTCCTCAACTTGGTTCGAGAATGGACCACCTCATCAGTATCAGTTTAGGGCTGAGGCCCACATCAATATCAGTTTAGGGCCGAGGCCCACATCAGTATCAGCTTGGGGGCGAGGCCCACATCAGTATCAGCATCAGTTTAGGGGCTGAGGCCCACATCAGTTTCAGTTTTAGGGATGAGTCCTAGGGCCGAGGCCCACATCAGTTTCAGTTTAGGGACGAGTCCCAAGGGCGAGCCCACATCAGCATCAGTTTGGCCGAGAATGGCACTCCGAAAGTAGAACATGGATGGACTACTTTCACATCTCACCGAAAGTGGCACTCCAAAAATGGAGCACGGTTGGGAAATGGACCAAGGAAGGCCTAACCCATCTAAATATGATACATATACATGCATACATGCATACATATCACATACATGCAATGTTTATTTTGTGTTCGCAGGTTTGTAGCGGCAAAGACCATCTCATCAAATAACGGTTCAAAAATGAGCCACATTCTCGCACAGCACGGTTCGGAAATGGACCGCTACCACAAAAGATGCCGAAAATGGCGCCCCAAAATGGAGCACACATAGCAGACACCGAAATGGCACTCCAAAATGGAGCACTCACAACAGATGCCGAAAATGGCGCTCCAAAATGGAGCACACACAGCAAACGCCGAAAATGGCACTCCAAAATGGAGCACCCACAACAGATGCGAAAATGGAGTTCCAAAATGGAGCACTCACAACAGACGCCGAAATGGCACTCCAAAATGGAGCACCTCACAACAGATGCCGAAAATGGCGTTCCAAAGGAGCACACACAACAAAGGCCGAAAATGGCATTCCAAAATGGAACACACACAGCAAATGCCGGAAATGGCACTCCAAAATGGAGCACACACACAAAAAATGCCGAAAATGGCGCTCTAAAAATGGAGCGCGGTTCGGGAATGAACCAGGGGTCGCAGCACCTCACCACCAAATCAACTCAACTCAACACATGGTAAGTCAAGTGGTAGCTGGCAAGCCAGGTAAGTGAAAATGCATTGCATAACTTTGATAGGATTGTCACTATTACACATTACACAAGTCCCATCAAAGTGGGGGCGACTGTAGGCACTGCATTTTTGTACATAAGTCCATATGATGAGTCTCATTTGGAGACACTACCTTTTAAGTCATGGAGGTCACGGAAAACAGACATCGGAAGGGGAAATTCAGAATAAATAAGGTTCACTGTTTTCGTTCGTGCTGCGTTCGTGTATACGTTCGAACGCCAAACAGATTGCGGGCATTCGTGCCATGTTCGAGGAAGCGTTCAAACGATGTCGGTAATTCTTGTTTTACTGCTAGCCTCACATCAAGCCCAATTCGCCCAAGCCTTGGCCCACACGCCCAGCCCACTTAAAACACATATTAACACATGGTGAAATCAAAACAAATCTAAAATCACATACCAAATTAAAATAAACATTAAAATCATCAAATATTTTAATTCCTTAATTAAGATATTCACCCACCAATTACACAAGATTCCTTCCTTTCATAAACCAATCAAAACATCTCCCTTATTTACTTGATTCCCTTCCTTACCTAGAAACCCTAGCCTTTGCCCATAAAAATAACCATTCACTACCCTCCTCTAGGCTAGCTCATTCACAACAAATTCACATAAAGAAAAGAGCCTCTCCATTCACACTTAATATACTCAAGAAACAACACACCCCCAAACAGCAGCCCCTTTCCACCGAAAACAGCAGCCCCTACACCTTCTAAAACACGCCTGAACAGTAGCCCAAATCACAGCCCCTATACAGCCCCCATAACCTCCAAAAATCACAGCCCCTTTAGCCCTTAAAGACACACAAGAACAGTAGCCTAAATTCAGCAAACATAGTGACCAGAAAACATCACCGGAAGAGCAGGGAAATACAGTAAAAACAGCAGCAAAAGATGGAGAACGACGACTCAAAACATTAAGACAACGAACGAGAGCAGTGAACCAGTGAACCTGAAGAGTTGCGGAGCATCCACCATTCCGACGATCGTGTACCGTACATCCGAGAGGTGATTTAAAAGGTTAGACCTGAGGGCACTTTTCTCATTAGTTTATATTCGTCTTTTGATTGTTTATTGAATTCTATTCGCATGAGAGTCGTTTATGGATGCATGTTGTGGCTTGAATGAAATGGAAAATGTGTCACCTCTTGTGGTATATAGGATGGAAACCCGGACATAAATTTCATAGCCAATTCCAAATGGACGGTAGTATGATCTGTACTCGAGATACAACTCCACGTACCACTTGAGTAAACGACACTCTTTTGTTTTATGTTGCTTCGATTTATTTATTTTTCGTTATTTGAATTCTGCATGTTACTTTCGTATGCATGATTCAATCGAGTGCATGGGCTTAGTAAGTCGGATTAAAGGTCCCCTATTTGGAGGGGTTAAAATCCTTTACCACAATGCTTTGCCGCACCGGTTGATGTGTGTTCGGTTGGATATAAGATATGGTCAATTGGATACACTAAGTTTGATATGATTGTCTTTATTTTTGTATGCATGATGTGATCGAGTGCATGGGCTTAGTAAGTGCGATGAAATGTCCTATAATTGAAGAGGTTGAAATCCTTTACCATGATGCTTTGCTGCGCCGATTAACGTATATTCGGTTGAATGTAAGATATGTTCAATCGGGTACATGAAGTCTAAGGTTATTGTCTTTATTTTTATATGCATTGAGATAAGCGCATGGGCTTAGTAAGTGCGATGAAAGGTCCTCTAATTGAAGAGGTTAAAATCCTTTGCCACGATGCTTCGCCGCGCCTCGTATTTCACTATTTGCCTTTTATGTATGTATTACGTCACATTTTATATATCTGGTCTGTTCCCGTTCGAATGCGTTATCGAACGCTATACGAACGCGAACCTTCTGTTTCCCATTCGAACGCATTTTACAAACGCTACTCGAACGCGCATGCATTTTGTATCATCAGGTCTGGTACCGTTCGAACGCATTATCAAACGCTACACGAACGCGAACCTTCTGTTTAACGTTCGAACGCGTTTACGAACGCTACACGAACGCGCACACAACTGAACTAAGTCTGTCTTATCATATTTCATGCATAATTGCCTTTTGGGTGATCTCTCTTGTATTATGTAGCCAATCATATTATTTGTATTCCTGCATTTATCCATTCGATGTGTTCTGGGGATGATATTCAAGCTTGATTAGGCTGTTAGCATGGTATTTGATTAATATATTCATGAGATAGTACTCAAGCATGATTAGGTTGTTCTTAGTTTTCCCTATCATATGATTGAGAAATGTTCGTGAGATTGCCATGTGATGTTGCATGTTGTGATGATTAATTTCATGCATGTGGATTTAGAAGCATGATACTCTTGGAAATAAGTGTTACTTAGGCCTGATTAAATTATTACACATATCCTTTCATTACAAGTGACATAAGTAAGGGACCATTCCGAACCCAACGGTTTGAGGTCTTCCATGCGAGGGGTGAGTGCGGCCTTAAATCTCATTTTCCCGGTTCACACCGGTGGCGACTCCATTATTCTCCGATTTAGTCCCCCGTGGCTACTCCGTACTCCCAACCGGCCGCGAGCCCGGGACAAGCATGCGTCGCCCCAGATCCTGTGTTCCCACACCAAGACAAAGACGAATAACACAATCAATAGAAGAAGGGCGCGGCAAAACATCGTGGTAAAGGTAGCCTTTAGGCATTTCCCTCGAATAGAGGACCTTTAACCTACATGATTAGCCCATGCGCATCAAGTAGCAATGCATGAATAAACAAATAAATAATATGGAACCTTGTATGCCCGATTGAACATATCTCACGTTCAATCAAACTGGCGCGGCAAAACATCATGGTAAAGGTAGCCTTTAGGCGTTTCCCTCGAATAGAAGACCTTTAACCCACGTGATTAGCCCATGCGCACTAGATAGCAATACACGAGTAACCAAATTAATAACATGCGGAAGGTAAAATTGAATAATAAAATGCGCGACCAAATGTTATGGTAAAGGTAGCCTTTAGGCATTTCCCTCGAATAGAAGACCTTTAACCCATGTGATTAAACCATGCGCACTAGATTACCATGCATGAATAATCAAATAAATATTATGGGACTTCGTATGCCTGATTGAACATATCTCACGTTTAATCAATGCATTTCGTCCGGCGCGGCAAAATATTATGGTAAAGGTAGCCTTTAGGCATTTCCCTCGAATAGAGGACCTTTAACTCACATGATTAGCCCATGCACATAAAGTAACAATACATAAACAAAGAGACAATGCATGGAAAATAAATAACGGAACAATAAACATAGATTTAAATCACGAAATGAAACACGTGCTTGAAAGTTTCTCAAGTGCTACGTGGAGTTTTATCCCAAGTACAGACCACACTACCGTCCATTTGGATTCGGCTACGAAATTTACGTCTGGGTTTCCATCCGATATACAGCAAGAGAAAAAAATATAATGATGCATGCGAGTGATCAACAATGAATGACGAAAAAAGATAAATAGATAATAGTACAATGCGTAATAATAAAGAAAGATAAATAACAGAAAATAAATACGGAACGATAAAGTAACGGTAAACGTAAATAAAATACGAAATAATAAAAGGCTAATAGTACAAATTAAATGTGCGATAAATAAATAACAGAATAATAAAAAGATGTGACAAAAAATTCGGTCATTTTTAATATAGGACCTCGTACACCCGGTTGGACATATTTCACGTCCAACCGAGCGTGCCGCGTCCAAAACTATAAAATAAAATACAATAAAGGGTGCCTTAAGGTCTTACCTTTTAAGTCACTTATCGGGAGTGCGTTGGGACGTCGCCGGAAGGGTTAACGCTTCACTATTTTTCTGGTTTTTTAGTTCGGTGTTTTCCTTCGCTGTTTCACTTTTTCGTTGGTGTTTTCTCTCTCTTTCTTCGCTATTTTTTTGGACTGTTTTGCTGCTATTTTCTGGTCACTGTTTCGGGGTTATTTTTGGGATTGTTTTGGGATTTTTGGGGACTGTTTTGTCTCTTTCAAAGGCTAATTTTCAGGATTATTTTGGGACTGTAGGGGCTGTTCGGGAACTATTTTGGGAGTGTATTTTGGGTGGTCTGGCTCATGGTTCTTGTTGACTCGGTGGGTAGTCTTTGTGGTGATTTGTTTCTTTGTGAGGGCTGTGTATTTTTGTTGTATTGTGAGGGCTGTGCGTTTTTGTTTTTAGTGGAGGGCTGCTCCTAGGTTTTTTCTTTATTTGTATTTGGTGTGTGTTTCTTTATGGACTGGGTATGGCCGTGAAGTTTATTCTGTATGGCTAGTGTGAGTGAGGGTGTAGCTTTGTATATTTTATTTGTGATTTTTGCGAATGAGTTGTAGAGCTAGGGGCTGCATGGTTTTGTGTATATTTGAGTGGGCTGTTTATTTGTTACGGTCAGTGGGGTCGGTTTTTTCGTGATTCTTGTGCATGGTTTATGTCTTTCACCGAGTGAGAGAGAGAGAAGGATGAAGCTAAGGTTGTCGTTGTTTGTGAGGGCACTGAGCGTGAGGAGTTGGTGAGTGGAGAGCTGTTTTATTGCATGGGCTGCGTGTCTAGGGTTTTTTAGAGAGAGGCGAGAGTTGGAGAGAGAGAGCCAAGAGAGAGGCGAGAGAGAGTGCTAGGCGACTACGGTTTATTTTGCTTTGCCGTGTGTGAGCCGTGAGGAGTGAGAAGAGAGACCCAAAAAAAAGGGTTGGTTTATGTCATCTTTTATAGTCGCATGCTAGGGTTAGGGTAATGCATGGGCTTTCAAAAGGAAACAAAATCAAGTAAATATTGGGTGTATTTAATTCAATTATTTAAGGAAATGATCTTGTATTTTTGGTGGGGGAATTTCTTGTATTTGGGAGGTGATTTATTTAAATTAGGAAGGAGATTTGATTTGATTTTAATTGGATTTTGATTTCTTTAAATTGGATTTGATTGGATTTATTTAATTTGTGACATGTGTTAATGTGATTTAATTATTTTTGGATTGGGCTTTGGGCGAAATGGGCTTTGGATGGGTTGTGAGGGGTTTGGGCCGAGGCTAAAATTTTAAAACAAAGATTAATTAGGCGAATCTGAGGCCAATTAGCGAGTTAAATTTGTTGATGTATTTATTTCTTGAACTTTCCATTCCGACGTCCATTTCCCACGACTTCCGCAACTTATCGGGTAGTGCCTCTATACGAGGCTCATCATTGGGCTTTCATGCAAAAATGTAAGTGTCTACAGTCGCCCCCACTTTGATGGGACTTGTGCAGTGTGTGACAGTGACAATCCCATCAAAGTCATGCATGTATTTTTTACTTACCTGGCTCGCCAGCTGTTGCCGAACTTACTGGTTGTTTTGAGACGCTTTAAACTGAGTTGATGATGACGAGGTGTTTGACCACTGGTTCATTCCTGAACCGTTACTTGATGAAAGATGGTTCATTCCCGAACCGCTACTTGAGTTGAGATTGATGGCGAGGCGCCGTGACCCCTGGGTCTTTTCCCAAACCACCGAGTGGGTCTTGTTCCCGAATTGAATTATGGGTCTTGTTCCTAAATTGAATTGTGGGTCTTGTTCCCGAGTTGAATTGTGGGTCTTGTTCCCAAATTGAGTTGTGGGTCTGTTCCCAAATTGAGTCGAGGGTCTTGTTCCCGAATTGAGTTGTGGGTATTGTTCCCGAATTGAATTGTGGGTTTTGTTCCCGAGTTGAATTGTGGGTCTTGTTCCCAATTGAGTCGATGGTCTTGTTCCCGAATTGAGTTGTGGGTCTTGTTCCCGAATTGAATTGAGGGTCTTGTTCCCGATTGAATTGTGGGTCTTGTTCCCAAATTGAGTCGAGGGTCTTGTTCCCGAATTGAGCTGTGGGTCTTGTTCCCGAATTGAATTATGGGTCTTGTTCCCGAGCTGAGTTGTGGGTCTTGTTCCCAAATTGAGTTGTGGGTCTTGTTCCCAATTTAAGTTGTGGGTCTTGTTCCCGAGTTGATTGTGGGTCTTGTTCCCGAACTGTTTGTCTTTGCCGTTTTTCTTTAAAACCTGCGAACAAAAACAAGACAAAGATTGCGTGCATGTGACATGTATGCATGGATGTATTTCCTATTCCGATGAGTTAGGCCTTCCTTGTGCTCTCTGGTGTCTTTCGCCTATAAAAATATTTGATCGCCCTTGGGCCTGCTTACAATTTCTTTCTACCAGTTCTCTTCTAGCGATTGCCCAATTTTCTTTGGTCCTATGGCTCAAGATCCCGTTATGTCCCTTATTCGCGAGGTGGTAGACTGGTCGCCCCAGGCCTGGTTTAGGTTTTTGTTCTCTACTGCTTGCACTAGGTTAAGTTAGATTACGTGGTGTGGCATTCCGTATCAACATACTCCATTACAGGCTACGAAATAGTCCCGATAGTTATACATATCATTGTCCTAAAAAAATGCTTAGTAATGAGACCAGAGAACCTTCAAAACACTCGATGCAACTCAAATCCAAGTCTTTGAATAAATTATCTAAGCCAGACTCAAAGTTTGTGTGTGCAAAAATTCATTTACAGCTTGATTCCTAGGTAAGCCGACTCAATGATTTCGTTTAGAAATTGGGTTCGATGGGTCAAACCAACCTAGATGTCTCAATTATACTTTGGAATTACTTTTCCGTGCTCAAGATGGTATGATTTTCTTTTTCTTTTCTTTTGTCTCTTTTTATTATTATTATTATTATTATTATTATTATTATTATTATTATATTATTATTATTATTATTATATTATTATTTTTTTTTTCAACACACCTACCCTTTAAGGTAGCATTTCTCCTAATGGTGGTCCTAATACTCGCCCATGGGTAACTTCACACTTATCGGTTATATGTGGTTCAATTATTTTTTTTAGAGACTTTTTTTTTATTTTCAACCATACCACACATCATAACACAAGCAAATCAGGATAGACATTTAGGCGAACGGTCATTCATCGACCTACAATTTCTTCAACTAGTCACTTTGCCAACTACTCAGGTTTTCACTGCTAAGAACCTATAAATAAGTGCTTACGAGTCTAACATAGATCAATTACTCAAAGTATCAGATAAAAGCTCGTCAAGAGTTTATCGTTTCTAAGATTTCATCCTAAAGCAAACATTCCATCATTGGACTTATGCCTAACTATTAGGGACTAAGAACAAACAACAATTTTTTTTCTCTTTTTTTTCTTATTTTTTTTTTCTTTTTTTTTTTTTCACAATGGTCTTTCTATCCTTGCCGTAAAGTTTTATGTTCCTCGGTTTCCTTTTCCCGATATCTATGTTTGCTAAAATCTTCTTGACAACTCTTTCTTCTCTAACCCAACGGATATCTATGATGGCTTTTAAGACACAGGGGTTAACATGATGCGTGTATACATGAGATGCATGAGATGCAAGTGGTTATCAAAACAACATATATCCTTCCGATCTTATTCCTCCTACACTCGTGGTAAGTCCGTTTCTATCCTAAGTATGGCTTATTCCATGCACCAATGTGGGGTACACAAAATCATTCTCTCTTATGCTACGGGGTGAACCTTGGCTACCTCGGTCCCTTTCCATCGGTAAAAGACAAAGATAGCCCATTTACAACATGGACTAAGCTTATTATGGGATCGTGCCATTGTCTAGAAATGATGAATTGGGCCCTCGGTAATCACAGTCATGTGGATGAACTTGGAAGCCTCCAAAGCATACAAATATGCCGTAAGAAAGCGTATCATTTATGGATGGAAGCCAGTGCGGATATCAGACTCATGCTTCTGGCATATTTGGATCATGTTTAGACTTTCTAAGCCCATCAAGGTTTTTATACAAGTTGGCCCATTATCAATTTAAAGCATTCAATCATATTATTGCGAGGTGTAAACTTGTCCCAGTTGAAAAGGGCCCAATAGGTTTACCCTTTTGCAATAACGTGGCTAAACAACCTCAAATGATAGGGGGCCCAAACACAAAGTGGCCCATCGTCATTTTAGAAGCTTTTGGCCCAATCGTCATAAGACACAAGCTCATCTCGGCCACTTTTGCTTTGCTATTGGGGAGGCCATGGTTTCACAAGCTTGGGGGCGTGCCCTCCACCTTGCACCAGGCCATCAAGTTTCCATATGGGGGAGAGATTGTCACTATTAGAGCTGAAGTAGACAATGTTGTGGCCGCCTTGGAGATACAACCTTTCACAAGGTTCCAAGTGTCGGCTACCTTTGAGAATTGGTGGATCCTAAGGTGGCTAGGATCATGGAGAAGATGAAGTTCGAGCCGGGTACAGGTTCGGATGTTGGAGGAGCATTGCCTGACTTCAAGGGGCAGACCACCAGGAGAGGTTTGGGATACAAATCTGACGGGGATAAGCCAAGGACTAAGAAGAAAGGGTTAAAGCTGACATAATATTTTGTGAAAGTCACGGGGTATCAATGAGAGCCTGAACCAGTGGAAGTCAATGGGATCCTGGTACCGGGATTTGAAATCTTCCAGGATGTGATGGGTGAGAAACCACTGGCAGTAGAAGTTGCAAAGGAGGAAGACAAGTGGGAAGAAGAGCTGATGCAGCTGGAGAGCTTGACTCTCGAGGAGAGCAAGGAGACTGAAGAAAACCCGGCTGTAGAGGATGAATCGTCTGTAGAAGACGAATATGTTTATCTCCCTGATTTATTTGAGTGTACTCATGTATTCGCTAATAATAAAGACATTCATTTGGCTTACTTGCCTGAGTCTCTTCCTTTCAACTTGCACGACTTGAGTATATTTGACATCAACTCAACCAAAACAAATGCATTTAACCTTGGTACGCCTGAAAGCCCCAAGGAGATTCTAATTGCAAGTGAGGTTACCCCCGAGGAACGGAAGAAATTAGAAGGGATGTTAGTCAAATATGCTAAAGTATTCGCTTGGTCCTACGAGGACATGCCCGGAGTGGACAGAAGTATCGCCCAGCACACAATACCGACCTATCCGAACATGAGGCCCGTAAAGAAGAAGCTCCGAAGGATGAGACCTGAGTGGGCCGAGAAAGTTAGAGAAGAAGTCAAGAAGCAGATAGATGTGAGATTTCTGGAAGTAGTGAAGTACCCCGAGTGGTTGGCAAACATTGTGCCAGTGCCGAAGAAAGATGGGAAGGTCAGAATGTACATGGATTATAGGGACCTTAACAAAGCTTGCCCGAAGGATGATTTTCCTTTACCCCATATAGACGTACTGGTTGATAGTGCGTCTTTATCTGCCATGTACTCGTTCACAGATGGGTTCTCAGGATATAATCAGGTTCTTATGGCTGAAAAAGACAAGCATAAGACTGCTTTTGTCATGGAGTGTGGTACGTATTGCTACAAGGTGATGCCGTTTGGGCTTAAGAATGCAGGAGCCACTTATCAACGAATGGCCACTAAGTTATTCCACGACTTAATTCATAAGGAGATTGAAGTATATGTGGATGACATGATGGTGCAATCGGAAACAAGAAGCAGACACATAGAAGCACTGGAGAAGTTCCTTGAACGAGTCGACAAATACAACATGCGACTAAATCCCAAGAAGTGTGTGTTCGGGGTAACGTTAGGCAAGCTGCTAGGGCACACGATAGGAATGGGAGGGACAGAAGTAGACCTTGAGAAGATCAAAGCAATTACTGAGATGCTTGCGCCGAAGACAGAGAAAGAAGTTAGAGCATTCCTCGGGAAAATCCAGTACATCAGTCGGTTAATCGCCAAGTTGACGTCAGTCTGCGAGCCTATCTTCATATTGCTGAGGAATGACCTGCCAGTGAAATGGAATGAGCAATGCCAAGAAGCTTCGACAAGATCAGGGAATACTTGGTGAAACCTCATGTCTTGAAGCCTCCACGACCAGGCAAACCCTTAGTACTGTATTTGGCCATGGAACCCGAAGCGCTGGGGGCGATGATGGTACAAACAGATAAGACAGGGGTAGATCATGCAGTCTACTACCTCAGTAAGAAGATGCTTCCGTACGAAGCCCGCTATCAAGAAGTAGAGAAGATCTATTTGGCAGTAGTATGGGCATCCAGAAAACTGCGTCATTACTTCCAATCTTACAGGATCCAAGTGGTAGCAAAAGAGAATCCCTTGAAGTATCTGCATTCGGTGCCTTCGCTAGTATGGAAGTTAGGCAGATGGTTGATGTTGCTGACAGAGTTTGATATTGAGTATCTTACTTCTAAAGTAATCAAAGGTCGAGCCGTAGCGGAGTTCTTGGCACTATAACCTATAGAAGGGGACCAATATAAATTTGAATTCCCAGACGAGGAAATCCAAGCAATAACGGTCCAAGGATGGAAGATGTACTTTGACGGAGCAGTAAACTACAAAGGAGACGAGATAGGAATTGTGATAGTAACCCCTGAGGGAGAAACCCTGCCTATGGCCAAGAGGTTGACATTCAGAGTAACTAACAACATGGCCGAGTATGAAGCATGTGCCTTTGGACTGACAGCATTGATAACCTTGAAGGCTAAGAACATGGAGGTCTATGGAGACTCAATGTTGGTAGTCCGACAGATGCAAGGAGAATGGGAATTGAAGGAAGAACGGTTGAAACCCTACCTATTCCACCTCAGAAACCTGGCACAAGCTATCCCCGATTGTAAATTCCAGCATTTGCCGCGAGAAGAGAACCCGATGGCAGACGCGTTAGCCACACTAGCCGTAACTTGGGAAAATCCGAAGAAGTTGGTAATGAGACCTCTAGTGTTGACAACAGCAAGCATATCTGCTTACGAGATAGAAAGGGTCTTAGAAGTAGAGGTCGACGATGGGAAACCCTGGTACTGTGATATCCAGCGATACTTAGAATGCGGGGAAATCCCGGAAGAAGCAAGCAGAAAGGACAAGATAGCCATTCAGCAGTTGGCTTCTCAATATGTGAGTTTGAAGGGAGAACTATAAAAGAGACAAGCGAATGGAATCCAGCTGAAGTGTTTAAGAAAAAAGAGGCTCAGAAAGTAATGGAAGAAGTACATGCCGGAGTATGTGGACCGCACATGAATGGATTGAATTTGTCTCGCAAAATTGTAAGACAAGGCTTCTATTGGTCGACCATGGAAGCTGACTGCGCAAAGCTGGTAAAACATTGTCATGATTGTCAAGCACACGGTAACTTGAACCATTTGCCTCACACAGAGTTGCATGGGCTGTCAGAGCCGTGGCCTTTCTCAGCATGGGGAATTGACATGATCGGAGAAATTCAACCACACGCATCGAATATGCATCATTTCATAGTAGTGGCAGTAGACTACTTTTCAAAATGGGTGGAAGCCGAGTCATTTCTTAACGTCACAGTAAAGCAAATGGCGAAGTTTATAGCCTAGAACGTCATATGCCGATATGGAATACCACATCACGTAGTAACAGATAATAGAGTCCAGTTTCAAAGAGAAACAAAGGCAATGCTACAGAAGTATGGGATATGACATCACAAGTCATCACCTTACAGACCGCAGGCAAATGGGGCAGTCGAGGTAGCCAATAAGACGATAAAGAAAATTTTAGCCAAAATGACGGAGAACTATAAAGATTGGGCTGACAAACTACCGTATGCCCTGTAGGGGTACATAACTTCTGTGAGAAAAACAACGGGAGCCACACCTTACTCTCTGGTCTATGGCATGGAAGCAGTACTGCCAGTGGAAGTTGAGATACAGTCCATGCAGGTATTAGCAGAAGCAGAGTTAGCTAAACAAGAATGGACCTTGCAGAGATTTGAACAGTTAGCATTGCTGGATGAGAAAAAGATGAAGTCCTTACATCATATGCAGTTATACCAGAAGAGATTGGCGCGAGCATTCAACAAGAAGGTGCGTCCCACCAAGATCAGAAAGGGTGATCTGGTACTTAAGCAGTCAAAGCCATCGATGATAGACCCGAGAGGAAAGTTCAGACCCAACTGGGAAAGACCCTACATAGTCAAGAAAGTGATGGGAAACGGGGCAATGAGACTATCAGATTTAGAAGGGAATGAGTTCACCGAGCCAATCAACGTGGACAGATTGAAGCAATATTTTGCCTGAGGAAGAGAAGGCCGAGCGATCACCGGGAGAACTAGCAGAAGACCTAACCCAACGGAATGGAAATTCATCCATGCACGCATGCATACACGTAACGTACTTGCATTATTTTTTATGTTTTGTTTCTTTTTGTATTTACAGGTTTCAAAAAAGAGAAGGAGAAAGCGGCAAATGCAAGCCAACCAGAAGCAACAACATAGCATCATCAGTTTCGGGAATGAATCCCAGGGTTGAGGCCCATATCATCAGTTTCGGGGATGAATCCCAGGGTTGAGGCCCACATCAGTATCAGTTTCGGGAATGAATCCCAGGGTTGAGGCCCACATCAGTATCAGTTTTGGGAATGAATCCCAGGGTTGAGGCCCACATCAGTACCAGTTTCGGGAAGAAATCCCAGGGTTGAGGCCCACACCAGTATCAATTTCGAGAATGAATCCCAGGGTTGAGGCCCACATCACCAACAGTTTTCGGGAATGAATCCCAAGGGGCGAAGCCCGCACTATCAGTAGTTGAAAGGAAGAATTCCAATGGAGTGAAAAAAATAGAAGTCCTTGATGGTTAGGCATATGTCCGGTGATGAAATTGTTTGCTGTAGAGAGAAACCTTGGAAACAATAAGTGCAAGATGTGCTATTATCCGGTATTTTGAGTGATTGATCTTGGCTAGACTCGCGGGCACTTAATTATAAGATCTTAGCAGTAGAAGCCTGAGTAGTCAACAAGATGACTGGTCGAAGAGATAGCGAATCAGTGAATGACCATTTGCTTAGATGTCCATCCTGGTTTACTCGTATTATGATATGTGAGATGGTTGGAAACGAAGGAAAAGTCTCTGAAGAGGAAAAATAAACCACCTATAACCGATAAGCGTGAAGCTACCTATGGGCGAGTATTAGGACCACCATGAGGAGAAATGCTACCTTAAAGGGTATGTGTGTTAAAAAAATGAAAATGAATGAAAAATAATGAAGAGACAAAGGAAAAGAAGAAGAAAGCCATATCACATTGAATACAAGGAAGTAATCGCAGAGCATGACCATGACATCTAGGTTGGTTTACCCACTGATCCCATTCTTCGAGACAAAATCATCGAGTTGGCTTGCTTAAGGATTAAGCTGTGAAAGAACCTTGGCACACACAGACTTGGAGTCTAGTTCAGATCATTTACTCAAACAGTTGGATTTGAGTTGTATTAAGTACTTTGAAGGTTCCATGGTTTCGACACTAGGCATCATGTGAGGATGAAAATATATATAACTATCGGGATTATCTCGTAAAAAGTAGTATGGTATGTTGGAATACAACGTCACGTCAATAGATCTACACTGACCTAATGAAAGCAGCAAATACAAGCAGTTCCGGGAATGGAGCATGGGTCGAGGCCCACATCATCAGCAATGTCGGGAATGGCACTCCAGGAATGGAGCATGGGTTGAGTCCCACATCATCACATGCCGGGAATGGCGCTTTGGGAATGGAGCATGGGTCGAGGCCCACATCATCGATGCCGGGAATGGCACTCCGGGAATGGAGCATGGGTCGAGGCCCACATCAGCAATGCCAGGAATGGCACTCCGGGAAGGGAGCATGGGTCGAGGCCCATATCATCACATGCCGGGAATGGCACTCCACGAATGGAGCATGGGTCGAGGCCCACATCAGCGATGCAAAGAATGGCACTCCGGGAATGGAGCATGGGTCGAGGCCCATATCATCACATGCCGGGAATGGCACTCCGGGAATGGAGCATGGGTCGAGGCCCATAATCGCGAGGCCTCGGGAATGAGGTTTAGGATGCCGGGAATGGCGCTTCAGGAATGGAGCAAGGTTCGGAAGGGGACCATAACTTATCAGCATAGTTCGGGAATAAAACCCAGGGAATAAAGCCCACATTCGGTGGTTCGGGAACAAAGCCCAGGGGACGAAGTACCTCGCCACCATATCAGCTCAGTCCGGTAGTGATTCCTAGAGATCGCAGCATCTTGTAGGGATGAACCTCAAGGGTCGCAGCACCTCACCACCAGATCAACTCAGTTCGAAGCAACATGCAAGTCAAGCAGCAGCTGGCGATCCAGGTAAGTAAAAATGCATGCATAACTTTGATAAGATTGTCATTGTCACACACTGCACAAGTCCCATCAAAGTAGAGGCGACTGTAGGCACTGCATTTTTGCATATAAGTTCCGATGATGAGCCTCATACGGAGGCACTACCCTTTAAGTTACGGAAGTCATGGGAAAAAGACGTTGAAAGGGAAAATTCAGAAATCAATACCTTGTTGGACTTAATTTGTTTGCTTAGCTTCGGGGTCGCTCGTTAGACCTCTGTTTTAAAATTGGTCCTCGTCCCAAAACCCCGCAACCTACACCAAGCCACATACCCAAGCCCACACACCACCAACCCACACGCCCAAGCCCACCAAAAACCCCGCAATCAATACCTTGTTGGATAATTATGACCCATAGCGTCACTATTTGTATAGATCATGGTGTTGTTGTACAAAATTAATTATGTGACAAAGGAGATTGATCTCTTATCATTTGTGATTAGATCACCTAGATGTACAAATGATAGGAGGTCCCTATGATTTGTTCCTGGATTGAGAATGATATGAGACAGTATCAATCCACGAAGAATAAATCATTAAATATCTCTAGTCAGAGCATTGTCGAGATTGGACAACGATAAATGCGTAAAAGACTAGTATTGCACTTGTGCACAATGTGAGGGGACAGCGGTATAGTTCTCATATATTTGGGTATATGATACTCATGCAAGTGTAATAGGAGGTTGTGTTTTACCGATGGTACATGAAACAGCTTCGCTCTGGATAGACCCCCTCGGAATTCCATTGGTAGTATGACTATGTGTCTATGGAAGTCCAAAATCAGGGTAGGTGTATTTGGTCTTAACCTGAGACTTGCACCGCTAATACTTGCGACAATCAATATACTTTGGTTGCGGTCGTCCAGGGCTTTAACATGTTCTGTGTACGCCAATACTGGGTATATTGAGAATCATAGTGTGTTGGGTGTGATGTCAAGACGGAAGTGTCACTCCAGTCATATGGAGATGATGGTCACGTATGATACGATACTAGTACTCTTAAGTACTGCAGTAATCGGGATAAAATGACAAGGTCTTGTTTATCCGATTATAGAGACTAGTTACCAGACATCCGTCATGTGCTTCGTACGGGGCAGACATAATTCCAGCCCTAGGCCTAGCACGTGATCATCCTATACTGGACAGAAATACGCAATACTACGTATACTATGCCTGATATAGATCCTTTATTCCTGTAAGGATATTTTCGGAGAATTGGGTAGGCATGGCGCTTTCCTAGAGGCAAACCTTGTCTTGTAAATCGGTAAAACGTAGTACTTGGTACTTATGTATTCGGATAGTCTGACGACCGAATTTACTGCCAACATATCCAGGGATCTCATGGGTCGCTTCCCAAAGATTCACCGATGATGTATGACTCGCACTCTAAATTAATCTGGGATTAATTAGAAGAGAGAAAATTAATCTGGGATTAATAGCGGAGATATTTTATCTGGGATAAAATATAATTTAAAAAGAGATAACGATTAAGTTGTAATTAATCGATAAATTAATATATTTGATATATTAAACGAAATTGGATTTCGACACGGAATTAAAATTAGATTTTAATTCGGGTGAACGAATTAATTTAGAATTAATTCATTAGCGACGTGAATAGTGATTTCGCTAGGAGTAATCATTTAATTACGACACAACGGAAAATTCGTTAATTTGGAATTAGAGAACCCAATGCCGAGATTATTTGAGAGCGCATTCGCATTTCGAATTCGAGTGCGGTACGCAAGTCAAATCAAGCGTCAAATCATTAGTCGCATCAAGCGTCAAATCACATGTCACTTTGAGTGATGTGACACTTGATTGATTGATGTGATTGATTGATAGATGGTAGTTGTTGGCAACCTTTTACCATTTGACTTTTTGAAAGCCAAAAAGGTGGTAAATTATTTATTATTTTTGGAAAATATATAAGTGTATTTGATACACAAAAATACACACAACATACACAACTCTCTCTTCCTCTCATCTCTCTCTTCTTCACACGCCCATGGAGGAAAAAACTTCACTGGTTTGAGCTGGGCAGAAACCGTGAGTTAGGGAAGCAATAGTGGAATTTTGTGGAAAAATCACAAGTGCTAGCACACTTACGAGACATGCGAAGGTGATAGGGAAGTCTACCCATGAGCCGGGAATCGTTCGACGAAGCTCGGAGCTTGATGAAGATGCTCAAAGGCCGAAAATAGGGACTGGTTGCACTGCCACTGCCGAGTCCACTGCCAGGCAGAAAATGGAGTTTCGTTGCTTGCCGCGTCGCTCAACCGATCGATGTGAGTATTCCGCAACTTCTTCGATTTGTATTTGCACATATTTCATGCTTATTATTGATCTTGGGACCTTAATAGAAACCAACAATGGTATCAGAGCAAGGTTTGAGCATGAAAAAGTTTAGGGCTTAAAATTTGGGTAAAATATTTTCAAGCATGATTTGGTTGAATTGGATGATTGAGTATGCTTAAAACATGATGAATTGAAGTTTGATTGGATCAATTTCATGAAATTGGATTGGATCAATTTTTTCCCCAAATTTAGTGTTGGCCGAATGGTGCCCTAAATGTGTTCTTAGTGATTTTTGATTTTTTGATTCATTGGATGTGTTGGAAATCATTTGGGGATATTGATTTAATGTTGAATTGAATTTAATTGGATTTGAACAAAATAATTCCCCATTGCCGAGACATGTAGCATGTATAATGGGTTTGATTTTAATCAAAATGTGTTGGACACTAATTGATGTAAATGAGCATGATTAATTGTATAAATTGATGTTTTAGAAATGTTAAGTTGGGTGATTAATCATGATATACACTTTAGGTTAATTAAATGTGAAATTGGATTTTTTGTATTTAATTAATTGGGCCTTAAAATTGTATTTGGGCTTTAAATGTTGTAAATGGGCTTATTGGGCTTTGTTGTACAAAGTTGGGTTTAGGTAAAATTGGTTGGATCCAATTAGGCCCAAAACCATCTCCATAAAGCCCAAATGCGACTTAATGGACCTTTAAAGTTTAATTGGGCCTAAATTGATTTCTAGGCTTATGGGGTAATTCCCGGATTGGACTTTGGTTATCGGTTTGACTCGAGTTGACCAAAAGTCAACGCCTTAAGAAATTAATTAAAAGCCCATTGGACTTTAATTAAATTAATATTGGATATTAATCGGGCTTTGAGACCCGTAGCGATTAAATTTGGAATTTAAGTCGTAAAAGGTTCATTAATAAAGTGTAGTATTTAATTTGGAATTAAATAGCGAATTAGAATTGAATGCATATTAAATTGGATTTAATGTAGTTTAATTTAATTCGAGAATTCGTACTTTGAGTACTTATTACTTATTCGCAATAACGAGTTTGACTCGAACAAAATCAAATCGTTGTTTGAACATTGGATGATCACTAATTATCAGATTAATTAATTTGATTAGATTGATTGATAACATGCTTGTGTGAATACATGGTTGCGATGCATGAATAATGTATATCAGATGGATATTAGATGGGTGGGACAATTTTAGAAATTATTGTAATAAATTTGATTTATTAATTGGACCTGCATGTCCAGCCTTATAACCTCCTTATTCTTTGTATTCTCTTCTCACTTATTCCCCTCAATGTAAATGAGGTTTCTTTAGAAGTGTAGTGTAACGGGTAGAAGTAAATACTTGTGCTAGCGGGAGAGAGAAATGGAGAGATTTGATCTAGGATCAATGTGTAAAGTATCCATCCGCATATCATTATTATTATTTATACGCGCTTTATTATGTATTTAGAAAGCATGTTTAAGGGTGTATGATGATGAGACCTTAACAAAGATAATAATTTGGTTGCCAATTTGCACTCGAAAAACCCTCGCAAAATATTAAGCGTTTTTCCTTACATTGAGTGATTCTCACTCAAGATCCGAGACTGGCATTGGCTTGTTGGCCAAAGTCAAGGCCTTTCTCCGTCGAAGATGTGTTTGAATCACGAAGGCTTTGTTCCATATTGGTGTCTTGTCCAAGTTGTGGTTTGTTGGCCAAAGTCAAGACCACTTCTTGTCCATTGACATTGATTACGAAGCTTTCCATGGTCAATGGGTCGCGCTTAACTGGGATCACAAAGTTTGTTGTGCCAAAGCCAAGGCTTAGTTGATTCAGAGGAAAAAGGTTAGGTAATACATTGGATGTATTGGCATATATAAGATATATGTTTCGGACTTGAAGTCCCCCTACTGGATCTGGAATTGGATTGGATCCAATCGATCTTAGAGATCTACCTAGTTAATTATCATACAATTTGTTGGCCAAAGTCAAGATTGTGTGATATTTAACGGGATCCTAGCCCACTAGGAAACACAGTTTCCCGAGTACTCGACAGAGGGTTAGAGGCTCGCCGAAAAATAGTGGGAGGCAAGAATTGAATTTGCAATACTCGTTTAATTACTTGCCATACACGCTCCAAGAAATATCATTCGTCAAATAAATTAAATGTTAGTTAGACTAATATTTAAATTGTTGTTTTAATAAATAGTTGGACTATATTCAAACAATTCAATTATAGTTGATTTTATAATTGGATTATAGTAATCAATATAATTGATTTTAATCTATTAAAGTATAGTTGATTATATAGTTGGACTATAGTAATCATTATATTAAATAGTACCTAAATCGTTGATTAAATAGTTGGACTATTAAAATCAAGATAAAATTGAAATAGTGACATTTAAAACATAATCCTAGGGAAAATGTATTTAAATGGTTTAATTTTCAAATTGGGAATAAATTTCAGGATGGTCCTGGAAAATAATAAGTTACTTTATTTGATAAAATAACATATTATGCCTAAGCCCGAAGTTAAGCAAATAGTCGAGCATAATCTTTGGAAGATTTATGTAATGATAACTTTAGTGCTTAATCCATTAAGCTTGTCGCAGTAGACTCCTTAATTTCTGAATCAGAACTAAGGATTAGATCCTTAAAGTATGATACTGAAATTGAAGGATCTTCATAAATCTATCATTAGATTTTAGAAGTACTAAATCGCAATAAATAACTCTTGGAGAGTTAATGACTATTCTCAAGGAGATAAAGTCAAACTTTGCAATTAGGCATGTAGCGCAAGGCGCACCTTACTTCGATATTCTAGAAGGCCAAGGCTTGGCCAAAGGCTTCTGGAGTGTTGAAACTGGCAAAGGCAAAATCATTATAATCTTCTATGAAGATAAATGACATATCCCAAAATGTCTGCCTTATTATGGAGAACGGGATCGCGGAAGCGTGAATGCCGTTTGAAAAAAGCAGACATGAAGGAATTGAAGACGAGCAAGGCTCTGACTTCAAATATGTTTTTCATAAATATATTCACTACTAGTATTAAAATTAGATTTTAAATACTTAGTGTGATACATAAATATATATATTGATGTTCAGAATCTGCTATAAGCAGGATTAGGAATCTGTTATAATGTAACTAGTTTGATTAGATACATTATCTCTATATCAGTGAATAACCCGTTGTAGGTGAACCTTTATATTCTAGAACACTAAAGTGTTTTATTATATAAAGATGATATTAAGATAAACACATTAGATGTGAATAACAGAATTTATATTTTGAATATAAAATATCTCAAACATATAACATGACAAACAAATAGCTCAAACTGATTTGATCAGAAGAAACATATTGTGGCATTGTTGTCGGGGACACAATTAAACAAGACTCGTATATCCGCACTTTTGAAGAGTGGATACTCGGACTAATTTGATTCCATTCAAATAAAGTCTACGAATTTAGTTTATTAGGCAAAGTGCCTAAAACACCTTTACTTGGTAAAAGTGTAAATGCCACTGATCTGTTAGCCCTAGTTCATAGTGAAGCAAGTGGGAACATGTCTAGCTAGGCTAGATGTGGATATGAATATTTCGCGACCTTTACGGATGTGGCATCGCGTTATGGTTATGTGTTTCTTTTGAAGAAACACAAATCAGAAACTTTTAAGTTTCGACATGAAATAGACAAACAAATCGGCTAAAGTATTAGAACGTCACGGTAAGACCGTAATGGAAAATACTTAAGCATTAAGTTTCATATATACTTGAAAGAGTAAAGTATTCTTTCAAATGAGGACTCCTCCCGGAACACGTCAGTTTGACGGTGTGTCCGAACTGAGTAACTGAATTATGTCAGACATGATAAAGGTTAATCATGAGTCGCTCTGAGCTACCATATCCTTCAACGGATAAGCTTTAAACAGTGAAGAACTTATTTTGAATAAGGTTCCATTAAAATCTGTTTGACAGATTTCATATTAGATATGAAGGGGAAGGAAACCGGGTTTCTCATTCCTGATAATTTGGGTATGCTAGGCATATGTTTGGATGATACCAAACTAGAACCCAAATTGGATAAGTGTCAATTGTCGGTTATCCAAGGGATACCAAAGTATAGTATTTATACAACTCACATGAGAACAATGTAATTGTTACTCACCATGCGGTTTTCCTAAGAGGAATACCGATATGCAGTGGTAAGTGGGAGGATAGTAAAACTCGATGAAAAATTGGAGTAATACTATTCAAGGCACCGATCCTTAATGGAACACAAATAGTTCATCAAGGATGAAACTATTACCATTAATCTTCGAATAAATAAGAACCGCGTATGTCGGAGAGAGTCAGAAAACAACCTGAGGTATGGGTTTCTGATCTCACCTCATAAAGATGTCAATCTTATTGAGGTATACCAACTGACTACGTATGAGAAGTGATACAAGGTATCGACTCCCTATTATGGCAAAGTGTCATGAGTCCGAATTGGATTCCATATATATCAACATAGTTTGGATACTAGTTGATGTGCCACAAGGCATTGTGCCTATTGGTACTTATAAGTCTTCAAGGAAGACATACATGGAAGGCAACATATCAACGCATAAAGCTAGGCTTTTAGCGGAAAGGTATGGTTATCAACATTGTGTTGATTACGATTCAACCTTTTACCTGTTGCCACGGTAAATCCATTTGGATAATGCTTGCTAAAGCTGCGTGTTTCATTTAAGAAATATGACAGCTGAACGGGAAAATCGCTTTCCTGAAAAGGAAACCTTTTGGAGGATGTTTACAACATCCTGTCGGTTTTGTCGTAACATAACTAGCAAACAAGGTTTGCAGGTTATTCGATCCATGTTTGGATTGAAGCAAGCATAGGTTCTTGGAATTATCATTTTGATGTAATCATAATTGGTTATGATTTAATTCAAAACGAAAATGATTTTTGTGTATATAAGAGGGTTAGTGGGAGCGCACTGACAGTGGTTGTCCTGTAAAATAATGATAATATGTCATTTCTTGGAAATGATATTCCCATAATACAATCGGTGAAAGCTTGACTTTCGATAAAAATCTCCGAGAATTCGTACATTGAAAAATGTACGTTACCTGGTGTCTCATACGCTTTGAGCATATGGATTCACAAACAGGCCAATCCAAGTGATAGTCACTGGATTGATGTTAAGAACATCCGTTAGTATCTTAAAGAACTAAGGATGCTGTCTTAATCTGAGGAGAATGAGAACTTGAAGTGACTGGGATCACTGCTGCAAGTTTCCCAAACCGATAAAGATGACTAAAAGTCGCAAACGGTACTATACAGTTTGAATAACGGAACAGTGAGCTGGAAATCTTCCAAGCAAGATACTCTTACCGTGTAAACAACAAATGCGGGTAATTGCTGCAGCTGAGGCGGCAATAGAAGCCTTCTGGGTCGATACAAAAATCTAATTAGATTAGATATAATTCTGTTAGCAGCTGAGTTAGGCGTCAACACAGGCTAAAGAATTAATGGTCTCATCAACGATCCAGATATATACTTCGATATTCATCTGATTCGTTCGGATCATACATCGTGGCGATGTGATGATCGAATAAATCGCATCAGATGATAATCATGCAAATCCGCTGACGAAAGTATTTCTCAGCAGTTTGAGCCAACCGTACATAGTTCGGGTGTCAGACACTCGAGTGACTGGCTATAGGCCAAGTGGGAGATTGTTGGACAATTATGACCCATAGCGTCACTATTTGTACAGATCATGGTATTGTTGTAAAAAATAACTATGTGACAAAGGAGATTGCTCTCTTATCATTTGTGATTAGATCACCTAGATGTATAAATGATAGAAGGTCCCTATGATTTGTTCCTGGATTGAGAATGATATGAGACAGTATCAATCCACGAAGGATAAATCATTAAATATCCCTAGTCAGAGCATTGTCGAGATTGGACATCGATAAATGCGTAAAAGACTTGTATTGCACTTGTGCACGTTGTGAGGGCACATCGGCATAGTTCTCATATATTTGGGTATAAGATACTCATGCAAGTGTAATAGGAGGTTGTGTTTTACCGATGGTACGGGAAACAGCTTCACTCTGGATAGACCCCCTCGGAATTCCATTGGTAGTATGACTATGTGTCTATGGAAGTCTGAAATCAGGGTAGGTGTATTTGGTCTTAAGCTGAGACTTGCACCGCTAATACTTGTGACAATCAATATAGTTTGGTTGCGGTCATCCAGGGCTTTAACAGGTTCTGTGTACGCCAATGCTAGGTATATTGAGAATCGTAGTGTGTTGAGTGTGATGTAAAGACGGAAGTGTCAGTCCAGTCATATGGAGATGATGGTCACGTAGGATACGGTACTAGTACTCTTAAGTACTGCAGTCATCTGGATAAAATGACAAGGTCATGTTTATCCGATTATAGAGACTAGTTACCAGACATCCGACATGTGCTTCGTACGAGGCAGACACAATTCCAGCCCCAAGCCTAGCACGTGATCATCCGATACTGGACAGAAATACGCAATACTACGTATACTACGCCTGATATAGATCCTTTATTCCTGTAAGGTATTTTCGGAGAATTGGGTAGCCATGGCGCTTTGCTAGAGGCAAACCTTGTCTTGTAAATTGGTAAAACGTAGTACTTGGTACTTACGTATTCGGATAGTCCGACGACCGAATTTACTGCCAACATATTCGGGGATCTCATGGGTTGCTTCCCAAAGATTCACCGATGACGTATGACTCGCACTCTAAATTAATCTGGGATTAATTAGAAGAGAGAGAAAATTAATCTGGGATTAATAGCGGAGATACTTTATCTGGGATAAAATATAATTTAAAGAGAGATAACGATTAATTTGGAATTAATAGATATATTAATATATTTGATATATTAAACGAAATTGGATTTCGACGCAGAATTAAAATTAGATTTTAATTCGGGCGAACGAATTAATTTAGAATTAATTCGTTAGAGATGTGAATAGTGATTTCGCTAGGCGTAATCATTTATTATTTCGCAACAGAAAATTTGTTAATTTGGAATTAGCAAACCCGAGCCCGAGATTATTTACGAGCGTATTCGCATTTCGAATTCGAGTGCGGCACGCAAGTCAAATCAAGCATCAAATCATTAGTCGCATCAAGCGTCAAATCACATGTCACTTTGAGTGATGTGACACTTGATTGATTGATGTGATTGATTGATTGATGGTAGTTGTTGGAAACCTTTTACCATTTGACTTTTTGAAAGCCAAAAAGGTGGTAAATGATTTATTATTTTTGGAAAATATATAAGTGTATTTGATACACAAAAATACACACAACTTACACAACTCTCTCTTCCTCTCATCTCTCTCTTCTTCACACGTCCATGGAGGCAAAAACTTCACTGGTTTGAGCTGGGCAGAAACCGTGAGTTAGGGAAGCAAGAGTGGGATTTTGTGGAAAAATCACAAGTGCTAGCACACTTACGAGAAATGCGAAGGTGATAGGGAAGTCTACCAATGAGCCGGGAATCGTTCGATGAAGCTCGGAGCTTGATGAAGATGCTCAAAGGCCGAAAATGGGGACTGGTTGCACTGCCACTGCCGAGTCCAATGACAGGCAGAAAATGGAGTTTCGTTGCTTGTCGCGTCGCTCAACCGATCGATGTGAGTATTCCGCAACTTCTTCGATTTGTATTCGCACATATTTCATGTTTATTATTGATCTTGGGACCTTAATAGAAACCAACACAAATCCCCTCCAAAAAAATAATAAACACATTAAACACGTGTTAAAATCCAAAAAATCACCTTCCCAAATTAAATAAATCAAATCAAATCACATGCCTAAATTAAATAAATCAAATCAAATCCCATAAATCCATTTCCTTAACTAAAACAAATCACCTTCCTAATTGAATGGATCTTTTCCTTATCACACACTAATTAAAAGATATCCCCCATAATTGCATGATTTATTCCCTTCCCGTACAAGGAAAACCCTAACCCTCTCCAATAAAAAGAGACAAAAACCACACCCTCTCTTCCCTAGCACATACACGCCTAAGACAAAGAAGAATAGCCTCCACATTGCCGAGAATCACACCCCCTAGTTCATCCCTCCACATTGCCGAGAATTAAAGCCCCAAACGCCTCCATCATCGCCGAAAAAATCACCACAAATCAGCCCTTTCCATCACTGAAAACATCACCACAAACCAGCTCCATCATCACCGCAAAATAGTCCTCTAATCACCCCTTAAACTACCGCAAAGTAGTCCCCTAATACATCCCTTAAAACACCGAAACCACAAGCCCCACACAGCCCTTAAACTACCGCAAATACAGCCCCCAAACATCCAATCCTTCACCGAAAATAGTGGCCTAACACAACCCCTCAATTACCAAAACTGCACCATCAAAATAGCCCATCATTCACTGAAAATAGTAGCCTAAACAGTCCCTGCACTACCGCAAAATTACACCCCTGAAACCCCTCCATTTACCGCAAATAGTCCACCAAAATTGTACCTGAAAACCGCAAAACAGCAGCTCAAATCACCCCTGAAAACCGCAAAACACACCCTGAAAATTAGCCTTCAACTACCGCAAAATAGCCCTAAAACAGTCACCCAAAACACCCCATAAATTCCACAAACTGCACCCCTAAATTACACCCTTAAACAGTCCAAAATAGCAGCAAAAACAACAGCCTAAAACAGAGGAAACAGCAGCTCCAAAACAGCGAGGCGACGAAGGAAAACATTAAACCAGTGAACTGGAGGAGTTGCAGAGCATTAGTCCTTCCAACGGCTGCGTAACGCACTTCCAAGATGTGACATAAAAGGTAAGACCTGAGGGCACCCTTTTTATTTATTTTCATTCAATTTTTTTTAGTTATTTATTATTATTTCTTCGCATGCTTCTTGTTGGTTTATGTATGTTATTGTTGTGGGATGAATGATTTTGTGCTATCTCTCGTGGTATATCGGATGGAAACCTAGACGTAAATTTCGTAGCTGAATCCGACTGGACGGTATTGCGGTCTGTACTTGGGATACAACTCCACATAGCGCTTGAGAAACACACATATTTTGTTTTATCTAATCTTGAATTTATCCATGATTCATTAGAAGTAGCACGTTATTTCCATGCATGATTTAGTTATTTCTTTCGCATTAGGAGTTTAATTACCTCTCTTTAATATTTATGTTTAGACCATTGTTGTTTATTTATGTCTCCGCACTTATCAATTTAATATGCTCATGAAATTGTGTACTTGTCGTTATTCCGATTTACTTTTATGCATGCAAACTTAGATATAGGTAGTATGCGAACTTAGATATAGGTTGTATGCGAACTTAGATATAGGTTGTATGCGAACTTAGATGTAGGTTATTCTTGTGTATGTATGTTGCGTAGACTTGGTTAGATTATTGCCCAAATCCATTCATTACAAGTGGCAGAAGTAAGGGACCATTCCGAACCCAACGGTTTGAGGTCTTCCCTTGCGAGGGGTGAGTGCGGCCTTAAATCATTTCCCAGTTCACGCTGGGTGGTGACTCCATTTTATTTCTCCGGTTTAGTCCCCCACGGGCTACTCCGTACTCTCGACCGGGCCGCGAGTCTGGAACAGCGTCGCCGATTTCTGTGTTCTACAGTAACACTCAAACATAAACAAGACATGAATACGAAAAATGAAAAATGAAGAATGACAACCAAGACAAAGACGAATAGCACAATCAATAGAAGAAGGGCGCAACAAAACATCGTCGTAAAGGTAGCCTTTAGGCCTTTCCCTCGAATAGAGGACCTTTAACCTACATGATTAGCTTATGCGCATCAAGTAGCAATGCATGAATAAACAAATAAATAATATGGAACCTTGTATGCCCGATTGAACATATCTCACGTTCAATCAAACGTACTTCGTCTAGCGCGGCAAAACATCATGGTAAAGGTAGCCTTTAGGCGTTTCCCTCGAATAGAGGACCTTTAACCCACGTGATTAGCCCATGGGCACTAGATAGCAATACGAGAGTAACCAAAGCAATAACATGCGGAAGGTAAATAATTGAATAATAAAAGGCACGGCAAAATATTGTGGTAAAGGTAGCCTTTAAGCATTTCCCTCCAATAGAGGACTCTTAACCCACGTGATTAGCCCATGCGCACTAGATTACCATGCATGAATAATCAAATAAATAATATGGGACTTCGTATGCCCGATGGAACATATCTCACATTCAATCAAACATACTTCGTCCGGTGCGGTAAAACATTGTGGTAAAGGTAGCCTTTAGGAATTTCCCTTGAATAGAGGACCTTTAACTCACATCATTAGCCCATGCGCATCAAGTAACAATACATAAACAAAGAGACAATGCATGGAAAATAAATAACGGAACAATAAACATAGATTTAAATCACGAAATGAAACACGTGCTTGAAAGTTGCTCAAGCGGTACGTGGAGTTGTACCCCAAGTAAAAGACCGCATTACCGTCCATTTGGATTTGGCTACAGAATTTACGTCTGGGTTTCCATCTGATATACCGCAAGAGAAAAAAACATAATGATGCATGCGAGTGATCTTTAATGAATGACTAAAAAAGATAAATTGATAATAGTACAATGCGCAATAATAAAGAAAGATAAATAATAGAAAATAAATGCGGAACGATAAAGTAATGATAAACGTAAATAAAATACGAAATAATAAAAGTCTAATAGTACAAAGTAAATGTGTGATAAATAAATAACAGAATAATAAAAAGATGTGACCAAAAATTCGGTCGTTTTTTATATAGGACCTCGCACACCCGGTTGGACATATTTCACATCCAACCGAGTGTGCCACGTCCAAAACTATAAAATAAAATACAATAATGGGTGCCCTCAGGTCTTACATTTTACGTCGCTTCTCGGGAGTGCGTTGGGACGTCGCCGGAAAGGTTAACGCTTCACTATTTTTCTGGTTTTTTGGTTTGGTGTTTTCCTTCGCTGTTTCACTGTTTTTGATGGGGTTTTCTCTGTCTTTCTTCGCTGTTTTCGGACTATTTTGCTACTGTTTTCCGGTCACTATTTCATGGGTTATTTTTGGGACTGTTTTGGGATTTTTGGGGACTATTTTTGTCTCGATTTAAAAGCTGATTTTTAGGATTATTTTGGGACTGCAGGGGCTGTTCGGGGACTATTTTGGGTGGTCTAGCTCACGGTTCTTGTTCACTCGGTGGGCAGCCTTTGTGTCGGTTTGTTTCTTTGTGAGGGCTGTGCATTTTTGTTGTATTGTGAGGGCTGTGCGTTTTTGTTTTTAGTGGAGGGATGCTCTTAGGTTTTTTCTTTATTTGTATTTGGCTTGTGTTTCTTTGTGGACTGGGTGTGGCCGTGAAGTTTATTGTGTATGGCTAGTGTGAGTGAGGGTGTAGCTTTTTATATTTTATTTGTGATTTTTGCGAATGAGTTGTAGAGCTATGGGGCTGTATGGTTTTGTGTATATTTGAGTGGGCTGTTTATTTGTTGAGGTCAGTGGGGTCGGTTTTGTCGTGATTCTTGTGCATGGTTTGTGGCTTTCACCGTGTGAGAGAGTGGAGAGCTGGTTTATTACATGGGCTGTGTGTCTAGGGTTTTTTAGAGAGAGGCAAGAGTTTGGAGAGAGAGAGCCAAGAGAGAGGCGAGAGAGAGTGCTAGGCGACTAGGGTTTATTTTGCTTTGTCGTGTGTGAGCCGTGAGGAGTGAGAAGAGAGACAAAAAAAAAGGGTTTGGTTTATGTCATCTTTTATAGTTGCATGCTAGGGTTAGGGTTGTGCATGGGCTTTCAAAAGGAAACAAAATCAAGTAAATATGGGGTGTATTTAATTCAATTATTTAAGGAAATGATCTTGTATTTTTGGTGGGGGAATTTCTTTAATTTGGGAGGTGATTTATTTAAATTAGGAATGGGATTTGATTTGATTTTAATTGGATTTGATTTAATTTAATTGATTTGATTGGATTTTATTTAATTTGTGACATGTGTTAAATGTGATTTAATTTTTTTTTTTGGATTGGGCTTTGGGCGAAATGGGCTTTGGATGGGTTGCAAGGGTTTTGGGCCGAGGCTAAAATTTTAAAATAGAGATTAATCGGGCGAATCCGAGGCCAATTAGCGAGTTAAATTTATTGATGTATTTATTTCTTGAACTTTCCCTTCCGACGTTCGTTTCCCGCGACTTCCGTAACTTATCGGGTAGTGCCTCCATACGAGGCTTATCATTGGGATTTCATGCAAAAATGCAAGTGTCTACAATGCACGTGTTAATTGTGAAAATTTTGAATGGCTGGAATCAAAGGCTTGATTATGCCCGACCGGATGTGTATCTCAATATGCACATCCAGAAGGATGTGTATCGAATTGTAACTGACTACATAGTAGAGAGAGGGAAGAGATCATGCCTCCCCTCTCATCTTTAGAACCTCTCCCTAACACTATAAAAAATGCATTATTCTCTTGATCTGGACTAACAATCCACGACCTGAAAACTGATGTTGAAGTTCTGAAATACTAAAACATGAAATTCTGAAATCCTAGAGAGAGAATGAGAGAACCAGCAAGAAATCACTTGGAGTTTCTATAAGAGCGAAGCATGGTTTATCGCTATGCCTATGATGTTTGGCGACCACGACACTGTTGGGCTCGCAGCCTGTAGAGAGTACAAAGTAGCCCGCATGGGACTAAATCAGAGAATAAAGGAGTCGCCACCCAATGTGAACTGGTAAAAGATTTAAGGCCGCAATCACCCCTCGCAAGGGAAGACCTCAAACCGTTGGTTCGAAATGGTCCCTTACTTAAGCCAATATAATGGACGGGTTCACTCAATGGTATAGCCAAGTCTTATGCAGTTCATGCAAGACAATTCAAATAAACACACAAATTTGCACACCCATAAGCATTAAAATAAATAAAAGCAAATTGAATTAAGAAATAAAAGGTACGATAACAAGAATCATAATAATCAAAAGCAATTAAAGCGTCAATAAATAAATAGTAAACAAAAGGGGGATTAATCATGCATATATGAGTATTTCCCAAGTGGTACGTGGAGTTGTATCCCAAGTACAGACCGCACTACCGTCCATTAGGATTCGGCTACGGAATTTATGTCTGGGTTTCCATCCGATATACCACAAGGGATAATAACACACTAACCATCAATACAGTGTAAACAGTCATAAAAAGGGCAAAATAATAAAATAACAATAAAAGTAAATAGACAAAAAGCTAAATAGCAAAAATAATACGAATAATAAGAAAAATGAAAGTAAATAAATAAATAATAAGATAAATAACACTAAATAGATAAAAAAATAAATATAAATGAAGAAGAAAAAATAATGTAACCAGAAATTTAGCCGTCTTTAATGTAGGACTTCGCATACCCGGCTGGACGTATTTCACGTCCAGCCAGGCATGCCGTGTTCGGAACTATAAAAATAAATAAGGTGCCCTCATGTCTTACCTTTTAAGTTGCTTCTGGAAGTGCGTTAGGCCGTCGCCGGAAGGATTGAAGCTGGTTCGCTATTTGCTGTTTGCTGTTTTCTGGTTCGCTATTTCCTCCATGTTTTGCTGTTTTCTGGTTGTTGTTTACTGTTTGCTGTTTGCTATTTCCGTTTGCTGTTTTGGTGATTTTGGGCTGCTATTTTGGTTGTTTTTCTTACTATTTTGGCCGGTTGTTTTCACTGTTTTGGCTGGTTGTTTCACGGTTTTTCTTACTGTTTTTTGCTCACTATTTTTGCGGTTTTGGTCACTATTTTTGCTGGTTTAAGGGCTACAATTTTGGGGTTATTTTCGGTGATTAGCTACTGGTTTGGGGGCTATTTGTTCGGTTTTCTGGTTGGTGTTTCTTGTGATGTTTGTTCAGTGTTTCAGGATTGTGTGTGTGTGTTGTTTTGGTTTGTTTGTTTGGGTTTTGGGTGGTTGTTTTTTTCTTCACGATTTAGTGGCTGTTTGGCTTGGTTTCACAGTGACGGACTACTGGTTGTTTGGTGGTGTTGGTTTTGGTTGTCTATTTCGGTTGCTTGGTGTTTGCTGGTTGGTTTGTTTCGATTGTAGGGGCTGCTAGTTGGTTTTGGTTTCTTTGGTAGGGGTTGTTTTGTTTGTTTTGGTTGTAAGGGGGCTGCTGGTTGGTTTTGGTTTCTTTGGTGGGGCTGTTTTGTTTGTTTCGGTTGTAAGGGGGCTGCTAGTTTCTTTACTTGTGTGTGTTTGCCGTGAAAGGGAGAAGAAAGAGAGCCTAGGTTTCTTTGATTATTGCTGTGTGTGTCCAACCTCTCTCAAGTTTCGGTGATTGCTCATTTTTATAATCACAAGGGATCCCCAAATCATGGAAATAAATCATGGAAATTTGGGAGATATATTCTTAAATTATTTTGGGAATAAAATCTCTTAAACTTGGTGATGGGAATATCCCAAATCTTGTTAAATTGGATGGGATCCCAAAATCTCATTGTTGATGATGGGATTTTGGCATGTGAATTTCATGGGATTTCAAATCTTGTTAAATTGGAAAGTGTTGATGATGGAATTTGAGCATGTGGAATACATGGGATTTTATCTATTTGGGAAGTTTTGGGCGTGCATGAGAGGTTTTTATGGGCCTATGGTGTGCATGGGCTTTGGGCTGTGTGGATGGGTTGAATGGGTTCATGGGCCGATTGTGTGGGTTGCAGGGTAATAGGCCAGTTGCAGGTGTTTGGGGCTTGTCCGAGGCTAAGGTTTGAAACAGTGGCTGAGCGAATCCGAGGCTGGCTAGTGAGTCTAAATCCGACGAGGGACTAATTTTGGGGGTTCTCTTTCCTTCTCCGGCATTTGTTTTTCGCAACTTCCATAACGTTTCAGGTAATGCCTCCATACGAGGCTGATAATCGGGCTTATGTAAAAATACAGTATCTACAGTCGCCCCACTTTGATGGGGCTTGTGCAGTGTGTGACAGTGACAACCCTATCAAAGTCATGCATGCATTTTTGCTTACCTGGTTCATCGGCAATTGCCAGACCTACCTCTTGTTTCGCTTCGATCTCTGATTTGGGTTGATAGAGAGGTGCTTCAACCTTAGGATTTCTTCCCGAACCATGCTGGGTGTGAGATGTTTCGATCTCTAGGATTTATTCCTGAACTGAATTGAGTTGGTGGCGAGGTGCTTCGACCCATGGGCTTCATTCCCGAAGCACGGGTGTGAGATGCTTCGATCTCTGGGATTTGTTCCCGAACTGAGTTTAGTTGGTGGCGAGGTGATTCGACCCCTAGGCTTCATTCGCGAACCACCGGGTGTGAGATGCTTCGATCTCTGAGATTTGTTCCCGAACTGAGTTGAGTTGGTGGCGAGGTGCTTCGACCCCTGGGCTTCATTCCCGAACCACCGGGTGTAAGATGTTTTGATCTCTGGGATTTATTCCCGAACTGAATTGAGTTGGTGGCGAGGTACTTCGTCCCATGGGCTTCATTCCGAAGCACCGGGTGTGAGATGCTTCGATCTTTGGGATTTGTTCCCGAACTGAGTTTAGTTGGTGGTGAGGTGATTCGACCATTGGGCTTCATTCCCAATCCACCGGGTGTGAGATGCTTCGATCTCTGAGATTTGTTCCCGAACTGAGTTGAGTTGGTGGCGAGGTGCTTCGACCCCTAGGCTTCATTCCCGAACCACCGGGTGTGAGATGTTTCGATCTCTGGGATTTATTCCCTAACTGAGTTGAGTTGATGGTGAGGTACTTCGACCCTTGAGATTTGTTCCCGAACCATGCTGGGTGTGAGATGCCTCGATCTCTGGGATTTATTCCCGAACTGAGTTGAGTTGATGGCGAGGTGCTTCGACCCATGGGCTTCATTCCTGAACCACTGGGTGTGAGATGCTTCGATCTCTGAGGCGCTTCGACCTCTGGGCTTCATTCCCGAACTGAGTTGAGTTAATGGTGGGGTGCTTCGACCTTGGGCTTCATTCCCGAACCACCAGGTGTGAGATGCTCCGATCTCTGAGGCGCTTCGACCTCTGGGCTTCATTCCCAAATTGAGTTGAGTTGATGGCGGGGTGCTTCGACCTCTGGGCTTCATTCCCGAACCACCGGGTGTGAGATACTTCGATCTCTGAGGTGCTTCGACCTATGGACTTCATTCTCGAACTACCAGGTGTGAGATGCTTCGATCTCTGAGGCGCTTCGACCTCTGGGCTTCATTCCCGAACTGAGTTGAGTTGATGGCAGGGTGCTTCAACCCCTGGGCTTTATTCCCAAACCATGCTGGGTGTGAGATGCTTCGATCTCTGGGCTTTATTCCCGAATTGTGCTTAGTTGATGGCGAGGTGCTTTGACACCTGGGCTTCATTCCCAAACCATGCTGGGTGTGAGATGCTTCCATCTCTTGGTGTTTCGACCTCTGGGATTCATTCTCGAACTGAATGGGTGATGGTGTTTTGGTCAATCCACTGGGGAGTTTTTTCCATGATGATGAGGTGTTTCGACCCCTGGGATTCTTACCTGAACCATGGATAATGTTGGCCTCGACCCTGGGATTCATTCCCAAAACTATTGATAATGTGGGCCTCGACCCTAGAATTCATTCCCAAAACTGTTGATAATGTGGGCCTCACCCCCTAGGATTCTTTCCTGAACTGTCGGTAATGTGGGCCTCGACCCTGGGATTCATTCCCAAAATTGTTGATAATGTGGGCCTCGCCCCCTAGGATTCATTCCTGAACTGTCGATAATGTGGGCCTCGACCCTGGGATTCATTCCCAAAACTATTAATAATGTAGGCCTCAACCCTGGGATTCATTCCCAAAATAGTTGATAATGTGGGCCTCGTCCTCTAGGATTCATTCCTGAACTGTCGATAATGTGGGCCTCGACCGTAGGTTTCATTCCCAAAACTGTTGATAATGTGGGCCTCGCCCCCTAGGATTCATTCCTGAACTGTCGATAATGTGGGCCTCGACCCTGGGATTCATTCCCAAAACTGTTAATAATGTGGGCCTCAACCCTAGGATTTATTCATGAGGTTCCTCTATTCCTCTCTATTCTCGGAGTTGCTCGTCCTCATTCCCGAGGTTCTTCTCCATTCTTGGAGCTGCTCGGCCTCACCATTTTTTCTTTAAAGCCTATAAAATAAAACAAAAATTATGTGCATGTGAGGTGTATGCTTGTATGAATGCATTCCTTATTCTGATGGGGTTTCTTTGTCCTATTAGCTTGATGTCATCATTGTGTGTATGAGATGTGTATGCATGTCTGCGTGGATGCATTCCCTACTTTGATGGGTTTTCTTTGTCCTATTGTCTTGATGTCATCCTTGATTTGGCATTTCTTGCGCTAGAGGGTTTTCCTCACCCCTTTAGGGATCCTTTTGGGTCCCCTTGCCTATACAAAGCTTTGGGCGCCCCCTTGGCCTACTTACAGTTTCCTTATGCTTATTCTCCTCCGATGATTGCTCAGTTCTTTTTCGTTTCATGGCTTAAGATCCCGTTGTGTCCCTTATTCGCGGGGTGGTAGACTAGTCATCCTCAGACCTGACTCAGCTTTATGCTTTTTGCTACCTGCACCGGGTCAAGGTGGATTTCGCCTTTTTGAAATTGACCTCATCCTTTTGGGATCATGTCTTTCGATTCTCAGGTTTCTAAATGTGTCTTCTCCATGAAATTAGACTCCATTGTCCGTCACTATGTGATGTGGCATTTCGTATCGACATACTATATTACGGGCTATGAAATAGTCCCAATAGTTACACATATTATTGTCCTCAAAGAATGCCCAGTAATGAAACCAGAGAACCTTCAAAACACTCAATGCAACTCAAATCCAAGTCTTTGAATAAATCATCTAAGCCAGACTCACAGTGTGTGTGCGCAAAGGTTCATTTACAGCTTGGTTCCCAGGTAAGCCAACTCAATGATTTCGTTTCAAAAGTTGGGATCGATGGGTCAAACCAACCTAAATATCTCAATTATGCTATGCAATTGCTTTTTCTGTGCTCAATATGATATGTTTTTTTTTTCTTTTCTTTTGTCTCTCTTTTTTTTCTTTTTTTTTCTTCTTGTTTTTTTTTTCAACACACCTACCCTTTAAGGTATCATTTCTCCTCATTGTAGTCCTAATACTCGCCCATGGGTAGCTTCACGCTTATCGGTTATATGTTGTTTAATTTTTTTTTTTATTTAGAGACTTTTTCTTTTATTTTCAACCATACCAAACATCATAACACAAACAAATCAAGATAGACATCTAAGCAAATGGTCATTCATCGACCTGTAATTTCTTCAACTAGTCACTTTACCAACTACCCAGGTTTTCACTACTAAAAACCTATAATTAAGTGCTTACGAGTCTAACATAGATCAACTGCTCAAAGTATTAGATAAAAGTACATCAAGAACTTATCGTTTCTAAGATTTCACCCTAAAGCAAACAATTTCATCATTGGACTTATGCTTAACTATTAAGGACTAAAAACAAACAAATTTTTTTTTCTGACTGAAGGCCCCCCAATGGTCTTTCTACTCTGGCTGTAAAATTTTATGTTCTCACTGTGCAGGGTACTGTCAGATTAGCCCCAGCGTTGGTCAAAGCTTGCAGTTGCTCAGTAATTTTGATGATGTTGGACTCCAATTGAATGCGGGAATCTTCACTGCCTGACGCATCTATGGTTGCTAACTTTTTCTTGACAAGTCTTCCTTATTCTCTAACCCAACGGATATCTATGATGGTTTTTAAGACAAAGAGGTTAGCATGATGCTTGTATGCATGAGATGCATGAGATGTATGAGAGCATGAGATGCATGTGGTTATTGATGGCTTTTAAGACAAAAGATCGGCATGATGCGTGAGTGCATGCGATGCATGAGATGCATGAAATGCATGTGGTTATCAAAATAGCATATATCTTTCCGACCTTATTCCTCCCACACTCGTGGTAAGTCTATTTCTTCCATAGGTATGGCTTATTTTATGCACCAACATGGGGTACATAAAATCATTCTATCATACGCTACAAGGGTGAATCTTGGCTACCTCAGTCCCTTTCCATCTTTAAAAGACAAAGACCGCCCATTTATAATATTGACTAAGCCTATTATGGGGATCGTGCCATTGTTTAGAAATGATGAATTGGGCCCTCGATAATCACGGTTGTGGCGGGGATGGACTTGGAGGTATCCAAAAGTATACAAATATGCCATAACAAGGCGTATCCTTCCTGGATGAAAGCCAGTGCGGATATCGGACTCATACATGTGGCATATTCGATCATGTTTGGATCTTCTAAGCCCATCAAGGTTTTCATACAAGTTAGCCCGCTATCATTTTAAACCGTTCAATCAGATTATCGCGAGGTGTAAACTTGTCCCAATTGAAAAGGCCCAACATGTTTACACTTTTGCGATAAGGTGGCTAAACAACTTTAAATGATAGGGGGCCAAAACACAAGGTGGCCCATCGTCATTTTGAAAACTTTTGGCCCAATCATTATAAGATACAAAATCGTCCCAGTTTAAGCGGCCTAACAAGTTCGTATCCTATGACGAGAGGTGCAAATGGATCCAAATGATATTGGTCCCAAACACAAGCATAAGGGTAGCTTCTATAGGACATATAACTATGGTTCATATAAGGGCTTACAAGGGTACGGATAAGGCTCTCATCGGTGAAGGATTGCCCACGACTAGGTTTCCCCACTCAAGGTTTCGAGCGACCAAGTGAGCGCACCTTTTTTATACCCTAGGGTACGTGCCAACGAGTGATGGTTATCATCACATAACGATCCGCCGCCTTGAGTGAAAACGACTTCACGATACATGATGACATCAGGGTAAGAAGGGTATGCAAAATATATGAGACTTGAGTAACCAAAACCAAAGCCACGGACACTACAAGGCATTATTTCGGGGCCGATTCTCTATCCCCAGTGGAGTCGCCATCTATAGGAGCGAAGTGGGGTTTACCGCTATGCCTATGATATTCGGCGACCACGACACTGTTGGGCTCACAGCCCGTAGAAAGTACGGAGTAGCCCACAATGGACTAAACCGGAGAATAAAGAAGTTGCCACCAAGTATGAACTGGGAAAAGATTTAAGGCCGCACTCACCCATCGCAAGGGACCTCAAAGCATTGGGTTCGAAATGGTCCCTTACTTATGCCAGTATAATGGACGGGTTCACTCAATGTTATAGCCAACTCGCAGTTCATGCAAGATAATTCAAATAACACACAAATTTGTACACCCATAAATATTAATATAAATAAAAGCAAATTGAATTAAGAAATACAATGTACGATAACAAGAATCGTAATAATCAAAAGCAAATAAAGCGTCAATAAATAAATAATAAACAAAAAAAGGGATTAATCATGCATATATGAGTATTTCCCAAGTGGTACGTGAAGTTGTATCCCAAGTACAGACCGCACGACCGTCCATTAGGATTCGATTACGGAATTTACGTTTGGGTTTCCATCCGATATACCGCAAGGGATAATAATACACATAACCATCAATGCAGTGTAAACGGTAATAAAAAAGGGTGAAATAATAAAATAACAATAAAAGTAAATAGACAAAAAGCTAAATAGCAAAAATAAATTCGGAATAATAAATAACGATGAAAGTAAATAAATAAATAATAAGATAAATAACACTAAATAGATAAAATAATAAAAAATAAAATGTCGAAGAAGAAAAAATAATGTAACCAGAAATTTAGCCGACTTTAATGTAGGACTTCGCATACCTGGCTGGACGTATTTCATGTCCAGCCAGGCATGTCGTATCCGGAACTATAAAAATAAATAAGGTGCCCTTAGGTCTTACCTTTTAAGTTGCTCCTTGGAAGTGCGTTAGGCCGTCGCCAGAAGGATTGAAACTGGTTCGCTATTTGTTGTTTCTGGTTCGCTATTTCACTCGCTGTTTTGCTGTTTCTGGTTGCTGTTTGCTGTTGGCTATTTTCTATTTCTGTTTGCTGTTTTTGGTGATTTTGGGCTGCTGTTTTGGTTGTTTTTCTTACTATTTTGGCTGGTTGTTTTCACTATTTTGGCTGGTTTTTTTCACGGTTTTTCTGACTATTTTTGGCTCACTATTTTTGCGGTTTTGGTCACTATTTTCGCTGGTTTAAGGGCTATTGTTTTGGGGTTATTTTTGGCTGTTTTTTCGGTTTTCTGGTTGGTATTTCTTGTTATGTTTGTTCGGTGTTTCAGGGTTGTGTGAGTGTGTTGATTTAGTTTGTTTGTTTGGGTTTTGGGTGGTTGTTTTTTTCTTCACGGTTTGGTGGTTGTTTGGCTTGGTTTCACGGTGATGGACTACTGATTGTTTGGTGGTGTTGGTTTTGGTTGTCTATTTCGGTTGCTTGGTGTTTGCTGGTTGGTTTGTTTCGGTTGTAGGGGGCTGCTGGTTGGTTTTGGTTTATTTGGTGGGGCTGTTTTGTTTGTTTTGGTTGTAGGGGGCTGCTGGTTGGTTTTGGTTTCTTTGGTGGGGGTGTTTTATTTGTTCGGTTGTAAGGGGGCTGCTGGTTGGTTTTGGTTTCTTTGGTGGGGCTGTTTTGTTTGTTTCTGTTGTAAGGGGGCTGCTGGTTTCTTTGCTTGTGTTTGTTTTTCGTGAAAGGGAGAAGAAAGAGAGCCTAGGTTTCTTTGATTATTGCCGTATGTGTCCAGCCTCTCTCAAGTTTCGGTGATTGCTCCTTTTTATAATCACAAGGGATCTCCCAATCATGGAAATAAATCATGGAAATTTGGGAGATATATTCTGAAATTATTTTGGGAATAAAATCTCTTAAACTTGGTGATGAGAATATCCCAAATCTTGATTAATTGGATGGGATCACAAAATCTTGTTAAATTGGGAAGTGTTGATGGGGGAATTTGAGCATGTGGAATGCATGGGATTTTATCTATTTGGGAAGATTTGGGCGTGCATGAGAGGTTTTTATGGGCCTATTGGGGTGTGCATGGTGGGATGCATGGGCTTTGGGCCGTGTGGATGGGTTGAATGGGTTCATGGGCCGATTGTGTGGGTTGCAGGGTAATGGGCCAGTTGCAAGTGTTTGGGGCTTGTCCGAGGCTAAGGTTTGAAACAGCGGCTGAGCGAATCTGAGGCTGGCTAGTGAGTCCGAATCCGATGAGGGGCTAATTTTGGGGGTTTTCTTTCCTTCCGGCATTCGTTTTTCGTAACTTTCATAACATTTCAGGTAGTGCCTCCATACGAGGCTCATCATCGGGCTTATGTAAAAATGTTGTGTATGCAGTTTCCCCTCTTCTGGCAATAATCCAATGACCACCCAATTTTTAGAGGCATCATTCGAGCCAATCCACAAAGATAAGGTATAATCTAAGGGCACCCTTCTCATTACTATCTTTCTAGTTTCTGCCTGCTATACAGTATCTCCGGCTGGAGCTAACTTACATTCAATCAGACAAGCACACGTAATTAGAATATTCGGCCAGGCTTCCCCGAAACTAGGACATAAGATATGCACCTTATATTCTGTTACTTGCATGCACTAGTACATTTTTATCACTATTTTGTTATGTTAACTTCATGCTTTTATCATTTTATTACTACTTAGTCATTTGATTGCTCACTTATTATTATTTAATGCACGTTAATATTTTATTACTGTTATAGTCGCATGTTAGTTAGTTCGTTATGGATTAGTTATTTTATGTATGCTTGTATGTTCTGACTTGTGGGGAATATTCGGCTTGACCTATTACAAGTCAGGCCGAAAATCATTTTATATATCCGGTCGTATGATTCCCTTTAGTATATAGGATGAAAATCTTGACATAAGTTCCATAACTGATTCCGAATGGACAGTAATATAGTTCGCACTCGGAATACAACTCCAAGTATTATTGAGAGGATGGCCATTTCATTATTATGATAAATATATGCATACTGCTATGTCTTGTTCATTGTTAATTATGTGGTTATCTTGTTACTGTCATTTTACCAGCATTGCGGCCTATTGTAACTATTGATATTGCTTGCTATCCATTGTTGCTCTTATAACTATTTTATGATATTATTTCATTTGTTACCATTGAGATCATGTGTTTCTGGTTTATGCAGCACATCTGACCAGACTCCCAGTAATTCCGACCAGATATTTATGCCACAAAGAATGTCCGGTCAGACCTCTATGAGGCCATGCTTCTGAGATGAATGCCTTAATTTGTTTAATAACTATTCTGTCATTGCTGTAAAGAATTATTTACACACTTCTATATTTTATTTACTTTGCTGTTATTTATGCCGTGAATGTATTATAAATTGTTCTTGCATGTTATTTCATTATAAGATATGACGATACCTCTTTTCGAACTTAAGTATTATATAAGCATTAGTAAATGACCATTTTGAACCCAAATGAGTTTAAAGTCGGACCTTATGAGGGGTGTAGTACGGCCTTAAATTATTCCCAGTGTTTCATATTGGGTGGCGACTAATTTATTCTCTGGTTAGTCCCTCGAAGGCTATCCATACTCTCTACAGGCTACGAGCCTAACGATGTTGTGGTCACAGACGTCATAAGCATAGAAGTAAACCCTCATTTGCTCTTACATGTGGCGACTCCACTGGGGATAGAGAATCGGCCCCGAAAAAATACATTTTAGTGTTTATGGAAAACTTAAGGTTAATCATGTCTTCATCTTTTGCATACCCTTTTAACCCCGATGGCGTTATATATCAAGAAATTACTCACTCAAGGCGGTAGATTGGTATGTAATGATAACCATCACTTGTTGGCACGTATCTTTAGATACTGGTGCGTTAATTTGGTCAATCAAACCTGTGGTTGGTGAGACCTAGTTATGGAGAGACCTAGTTAAAGACAAGCTGTAGTATAAAAAAGGTACGTTTGCTGGTCATTCGACCCCTTTGGTGGGGAGACCTAGTTGCGAGCAAGCTTTCGCCGATGAGAGCCTATGCCTTAACCCTTGGTAAGCCCACACATATGACCCTGTAGATGTTGTCCCTAGGAAAAGCCTCATTAATGCCTATGATTGGGCCCTAACCATTTGAAGTCATTTGAACTTTTACCGTGAGGTGTAAACTTGGTCATTTTCAACTAGGACAAGTTTGCATTTTCATGACAATAGGGTCAAGAACTTTGAAATGTCAGTGGGCCACCATGTAAGAAAACCTTTTTGGGTACAGAATGTTTAGTTATAATCCAAATTTATTGAAAATGAGTCCCATATTGGCTTTCATCCAGAACGGTACGCCTTATTTTCTCATATTTAGATATTCCTAAACGTTTCTAAGCCCTTCCCAAAAACAACTGTGATTATCGAGGGTCCAATTCATCAATTTCATATAAAGGCACGATCGTCATATTAGGCTGAATCATTTATAAATGGGCGGCCTTTATCTTTTAACGATAGAATGGAACCGAGGTAGCTAAGGCTTACCCTTTATATTGGAGAGAACGAGTTTATGTACCTATTATTGGTGCATAAGCTAAGTCAAACCTATGGAAGATGTTGGACTTACCATGTGTGCGAGAGGAATAAAATTGGAAGGTTATATGCTAATGTTTGAATATATCATGCATCTCATGTATTTTATACATCGCATGTATACATGCATCATGCTGACCATTTTGGTTGCAGCAACAATAACGACACAGTGGGTTAGGGAACAAGGCAGACTAGTCAAGAAGCAATTAGGAATCTTAGAAATGGCCAGCATCGACAATTCCCATGTAGATCGGTTGGAAATAACCTTGAAAAAAATGGTTGAATAATTACAAACCCTGGACAATGCTATAGCAAACATGGCAGCACTCCAAGCAGCAAAGGCCGAAAATGGTGAAAAGAGGCACGGGGAGCCTATCGACAAAACAACCAAAAAGATCATTGCTTTGGATGATGATCTGGTTTCGTATGTTGCAAGCAGTGTGGCATACTCCTAAGCTGAACTCCAAAAACTGAAAGAGCAAATGGAATCAGTTGCCCAAAAGATGAAGAGCAAACATGAAAATCTTTTAGACTATGGTTATATGCCAAACATGGTAGAGTTCAATGGGAATGAGGATCTAAAAGTAAACCTCCATCAGTACGTGTCTTTGATGAGTGCTGCCGGTCTGTCCGAACATCGGGTCTTGAAAATGTTTGGGGTATTTCTCGAAGGGCATCGGTAGTATGGTACCACAATCTAGAGAAGAAGGTGAAAGATGATTGGAGGGCTTTGGTGAAAGCGTTCCTTGATCAATATATCACGGATATGGAGATTGACCTATCACTATGTGACATAGAAAACACCAAACAAAAATAAGTGGAAAGCTTTAAAGAGTATGTAGACTACTAGAGAAGCCAGTTACTAAATATGCAGACAAGACCATCGGAAAAAGATCAAGTCAGAATGATCATCAGGGGCACCAAGCACTCTATATATAACAAATTAAGGCAAATGACTTCGATGATGTCTGACTTTAGGCAGCTGAAAGAAACAGTGATGGACATAGAAGAAGAGAAAGCAGAATCTGAGAAACCATGAAGGGTAATGGTTGATCCGGAAGAAACCTCTGCCATGTAGTGACCGGATTTCAAATCATCACATTTGCATATTTATTCATCATGTAATGACCTTTTGTTCAATGATAATAAAACTTAGTATTTCTCAAGAATATCCCGTCTCTCGAAAAGTGAGCGTGTCTAAATCTTTGAGGCAATTCTTTAAACTTTGAAATTACTAGCAAAATGCCGTCCAAATATTTCGCACTAAAACTTGCATTTAGAACTGCGTTGCCTATTTAGAAAGAATTTATACTGGCACAACTTGTAGACATAGACAAAAAACTTGGCACTCATTTGACTCATTTCCAAAATTAAGGTTGAGATGATACTAAGTTAAAAAGATGACGAAAAAAAAAGGAAAAGAAAAAATATGAGAGAGAAAAAAAAAATAAAAAGAGAGAAAAATTGAGGAAATGAAAAGGGTAAATTCTGAAAACTACTCGTTGTTTGAATTGTTTAGTAAATAAGAGTATTGTGAACCCCAAAAGTACTTTTTTGTCAAACGATAAATCAAATATTGAGTATGCAAAGCAACTTGAGTTTGTGAAATTATTGAGTAATCAGAGGCTCACATAAAAAATGTGAAGTCTTTGAGTCAAAAGATAATTTGACGAGTTAATAAAGCTAGGGATAAATATAAAATAAAATAAACTTTTGGCAATCTTGTTGATCCTTAATTAGATGTTAGCTTATCTTAACAAAGGAAATGATAAAATGAGTCAAAGCACCTCATCCGGTCGAAGCATCACATGAGGGTTTGCCCTATCAAAATTTCAGATAAGGGTCAAAGTACCTAATCCGATCGAAGTATCGGAATGCCTGAGGGTCCAACCTATCAAAATTTCTGACAGAGATCAAGACATCTCAGAAACCGATTGAAGCATCGGAGGGTCTGGGGGTCCATCAACTATAGTCAGAAATAAAGCCTGATGGATCGAAACATCTCACAATCCACTTGAAGCATCTGGGAACCGAGCGTCTAGCAAGTGTCAGTGGAGATCGAGGCATCTCACAACCGCTCGATGAATCGGGGGACCTGCAGGTTCATCAACCATGACAGAAGAGATTGAGGCATCTCAGATAGATCGAAGCATCAAAAGTCCTGAGGGTCCATCACATATAGTCAGACCGATCGGAAGGCCTGAAGGTCCATCAACAATCACAACCATAAATAAAGCTTGAGGGATAAAAGCATATCATGAATTGATAGAAGCATCAGGAGACTTGAGGTTCCATCAACAATCATCAAAGTCGGGAATAAAGCCTACAACCATTCAGAGCATCGGGAACAAAGCCCATAATCATCAAAATCGGGAATAAAGCTCGCAATCATTAAGAGCATCGGGAACAAAGCCCACAGTCATCAAAGTCATGAATAAAGCCAGCAACCATTCAGAACATCGGGAAAAAATCCCACAACCATCAAAGTCAGAAATAAAGTCTGTAGTCATTCAAAGTCAGGAATAAAGATCGCAACCATTCAGAGCATCGGGAACAAAACTCACAATCATCAAAGTTAGGAATAAAGCCAACAATCATTCAGTGCATCATGAATAAAACCTGCAATCATCGAGGAGCTCGGGAATAAAACCCATAATTAGACCATCAAAAGCCGGGAATAAAGTCCAGGACCCAAAAAACATCTCACTACCAATTGAAGCATCGATGGGTCCGAGGGCTCACATATGAGCAAATAAAATTCCAAATACTAGGTAATTCAGGCAACGCCCGAAAAACCATGTAAGTAAAATACATGTCTGACTTTGATAGACTTGTCATTGTCACACACTGCACAAGCCTACCAAAGTGGGGTGACAGTAGACATTGTAAATTTTTGCATAGCCCGATGATGAGTCCCTTATGGGGGGCACCCCCTTAAAAATTGGGAAAATTACATAGCTACCTGGACACCACCTATGTCTGGTCTAACTTTTCTCTAACCAAAAAATCTGGCCAAATATAACTTGAAGTCACGAGATGGGATTATCTCCGGCCAGACAAAATATTCAAAATTAATGGCCGACCAGATATATATTTAAATTGTCAGTGCACATGTTAATTTTGAAGATTTCGAATGGCTGGAATCACATGCTTGATTATGTCTAGCCGGACGTGTATCTCAATATACACATCTGGCATGATGTTTATCGAATTGTAACTGACGACATACCCGAGAGAGGGAAATGATCATGCCTCCCCTTCCATCTTTAGAGCCTCTCATTGACACTATTAAAAAAGGTATTTTCCTTTGATCTAGACCAACATTCCACGACCTGAAACACACACTAAAACTCTGAAATACTGAAACACGAAGTTTTGAAATCTTAGACGAAGAATGAGAGAACCAGTAAGAAATCCCTTGGAGTTTCCCCTCTTGTGGCAAAAATCCAGCTACCACCCAATTTTTCGAGGCATCCTCCGAGCCAAACCGCCAGTACCTGGCATGACTTGTGGGCACCCTTCTCATTACTGTCTTTTTAGTTTTTGTCTGCTATATAGTATTTCCGACCGGAGCTAACTCACATCCGGTCGGACATGCACATATAATTAGAATATCCAGCCAGGCTTTTCCGAAATCAGGCCAGAGGATATGCACCTTATATTCCTATTACTTGCACGCACTAGTACATCTTTTTTATTTATCACTGTTTTGTTATGTTAACTTTCTACTTTTATCATCTTATTAGTGCTTAGTCATTTGATTGCTCTCTTATTATTGTTTTATGCACGTTAATATTTATTGTTTTTATTATCGCATGTTAGTTAGTTCACTATGGATTAGTTGTTTTATGCATACTTGTATATTCTGACCTGTGAGGAATATCTAGCCTAATCTATTACAGGTTCGGCCGTATATAACTTTATATGTTCGGTTGTATGGTCCCCTTTGGTATATAGGATGAAAAGTCGGACATATGTTTCATAGCCGACTCCGAATGGATAACAATATGGTTCGCACTCAGGATACAACTCCACGTACCATTGGAAGGACAAACATTTAATTACTATATTAAATATATGCATATTGCCTTGTCTTGTTCACTGTTAATTATGTGGTTATCTAGTTAATATCATTTTACCAGCATTGCGGCCTATGGTAACTGTTGATATTGCTTAATATCCATTGTTGCACTTATATCTGTTTTGTGGTATTATTTCACTTGTTACCAATGAGATCCAGCGTTTTGATTTACGGAGTACATCTGGCCAGACTCCTAGTAAGTTCAGCCGGATATGTTTGCCATGATAAATGTCCGGCCTACCACGATCACATGCAATTGCTTAGCAATTTCAACAATTACTAAACAATTGCAAATGTGAAGAGGTGCTGAGCACCTCTATAAATAGAGGTTCTCAACACCATATTTTTAGCAGTTTGAATTCCATAATTTTCTCTGAAAATTTGTGGAGTTCTAGCTCTTGTGTGTTTTATTTTTTTAAAAGCTTTCTTGTAATTTTGTTTCTTTCAGTAATAAACTTATGAGTGTTTTTTGTCAAATCATGAGTAGCTAATTTCATTTTGCTGGGTAAAAGGGTGAAGCTTTTAATATAAAAATATATAGATTAATTTTATTTATATTATAATATATAAATTGTAATATAATGATTAATATTTAATTTAAATATGTATTAATTATTGACAAATTTTGTTACCGCCTATATGAATGGTTTTATTTATTTGGCATAATTGAGTATCTGACTGGACTTGTTATTGACAAATGTTATCACCGACTTTATGGATGATTTTATATATTTTGGTATAATTAATTCATCATATAAATTAATTGGGTAATAATGACAAATTATATATTATAAGAAGTAAGATTTCTATAATTGAAATATTAAAAGTGGATCCCATAACCCCATCATTTTATTTTATTGTTGCAGTTTAATTTAAAATTTTCAATCATTTCAAACATTTCACTTTTTTTACATGAATTATTATTTTATCTTATTAAATATATTCTTTGTAGATCGACCCCGGACTTACCGGGTTATTTTATTACTTCGACACTATTATATTTGGGAGTAAAGAACCATTTTGTGAGTGTGTCAAGTTTTTGGCGCTGTTGCCGGGGAGTATAATTTAGTAGATAGAATAATTATTTTTCTTTCTTTTTATTTTATTTTATTTTTCTTTCTTTTGTATTTCCTTTTTGTATTGTATTTTCTGCATCTCATTTTCTTTCTTCTTTGCATTTGTGTAGATCCAAGATGTCCTGATTGATCCTAAATGAATTCTGAACCTAGACATCCCACATTTAGACAAACCATGTACTTAATTCTTCAAGGTTACAAGAGACAGAAAAATCAATTAAAATAGAGCTTGCATTTTGCCAAAAAATTTCTTGAACCATTCCCATCTAGAGATTCTTTCATTATTTTTTATGAGAACCTAATTCGAGAGATTGAAATAGCTGAACGAGAAATTCAATTAAGATATAAATAGATAAGAATCAGAGGACGTTTTTAGACCTAATCACTACATTTGTATTTTCTTTCTTTGTTTTTCTTTACTTTTGTTATTTATTTTTATTTTTATATTTTTCCACTTATTTATTATTCATTATTTTTTACTTTTTGTAAATATTATATTTGTATATTTAAATTTTAGCATATAGTCTGCATTTAGGTTGTATAAGACATTGGTCTCGATCATCTAGCGGTAGATTAAATAGAGAGTCTTCGTCACATTCATCGTCAGTCAAAATGGCCGAAAATAAAAATGAAAATCCATTTGCCTGAGTTGAAAATCAAGTTGATCAGGAAGAAAACGAGTCTCAGTATGGAGATCTTAATGATCCTAGGACACTCGGACAATTCATGAATCCCACTAGGACAAGATCACCATCTTGCATTGTTTTCCCGCAGATGCATCACGTTTCAATTTTAAAGCAGGTATCATCCAACCTTTACCCACATTCCATGGTATAGAATCAGAAAATCCTTATTAACACTTAAGGGAATTTAAAGAGGTATGTAACACTTGCACAGACCAAAATTACATCATGATATAATTCGACTCAAGTTTTTTCCCTTTTATTTAAAGAATAAAGCTAAAATTTGGCTGCAGAACCTTAGGTCAGGATCCATCAGAACATGGGATGATTTGCAAGAGCAATTTCTGAAAAAATTCTTTCCACCTCACAAGACAAACTCCTTTAAAAGGAGAATCACAGCTTTCACACAAGAGTCGGGGGAAACACTTTACCAATATTGGGAGAGATTTAAAGAAATATTGAATGTTTGTCCACATCACGGGTTTGAAACATAGAGGTTGGTTTCCTACTTCTACGAGGGTTTAACACCCCAAGGTAGACAAGTAATAAAAATGATATGTAATGGTGAGTTTAGGGACAAAAATCCTGAAGATGCACAAGATTACCTAGAAAACATAGCATAGAATGCACAATAATGTGATACATTTGGCACTTATGAGTCGCATGTAAAACCACAGTAATCTTATAGAGGTATGTTTAACCTTAGGGAAGTCCATGACCTTTCTACTAAATATGCATCTCTAGCTAAAAAAGTCGAGGCATTTGAAATGAGGAAAAATGATTATGTCAAGTCAATTCAAGAAGTCACATGTCAAATCTGTAATTCAAATGAACATGTCACACAAGTTTTCCGAACCTTGCCAGCCCTGTAAGAATGTCTCCACGACCAAGTCAGTTCCATAAACACCTTCAAGAGACCAAATCCAAGCCAATACTCCCAAACCTACAATTCTAGTTGGAGAAACCATCCAAACTTCAATTGAAGGAATGATAACCAATCACAACAATCTCCCCAGGTACACCATAATTTCAAAAATTCCCATAATTATACACCATATGTCCCACCGCCTAGGAAAACCCTTGAAGATACCTTGCATGCATTCATTGAGAAACATGAAGCCATAAATAACCAAAATGTACAAACATTGATTGATCTGAAAGATACTTTCTCCAAAATCACATATGCATTGACCATTAATGAGAAAGGAAAGTTTCATGCACAACCACAGCCAAACCCCAAGAGTAATCAAAACCCTCACGAGGATAGTTCTAGTAGTCAACACATGGATCAAGTCAAATTTGTTATTGCTCTTCGCAGTGGTAAGGTCATCCATAGACCTATTCTTGAACTTTGCGAAGCTGAATATAAATCAGATTCAGAGGGTAAGGAATGAGTTGATGAACCATTTCCTATCGTTGATGATAATAATTTTTCTCATGTACATCTATTTCCTCAAGTATTAAAAACAAAGAAATTGAACCATTCCCCAGAAATATATGAAATATTCAAACAAGTAAAGGTCAATATTCATTTGTTAGATGCAATACAACAGATACCATCTTATGCCAAATTTCTGAAAGACTTGTGCACCGTTAAAAGAAAATATCAGGTAATAAAGAAATTTTTTCTAGCTGAACAAATAAAGTCCATTCTCTCAACCAATAATGCATTAAAATACAAGGACCTTGGTTGTCCAACTATTTCATGTTTGATTAGAAATCAAAAAATTGAACATGCTTTGCTTGATCTTAGCACCAGTGTCAATTTGCTTCAATTTTTGGTTTACCAACAACTTAATATTGGCGAGTTAAAACCAACCCCAACTACTCTTTTACTTGCCGATAGATCAGTCAATGTACCAAAAGGAATTGTGGAAGAGGTGTTATTACAAGTCGATAAATTTATATATCATGTGGATTTTATTGTCTGGGAAACAAAACTTGTAGCAGACAGTTAAAAGCCAATTCCTGTAATACTTGGTCATCCATTTTTAGCAGTAGTTAATACTTTAATTAATTACAGGAATGGAATCACGAATTTGTCTTTTGGAAATATGACGTTGGAGCTTAATATTTTTAACATGCGTAAACAACCATATGATGATGACAGTGAAAACGAGAGCATGAAATTAATTAAACCAATTTTGAAGGAACATATTCAGGGGAGTTTATCTGATCCCATGCAAATTTATAATGCTAATTTTGTTGAATCAAGTACGGAATTAGATTTGGATATTCCCAATGATTTGTTACTTGATTCTAGACAGGTACTGGAAGACGATGGAGAGAAACAAAATTTTGAGGAACTAGGAGCGCTAGAAGAAGAAAAATATTAGGAAGCACCCAAGTTGGAGTTAAAGACTTTGCCAGAGGGATTGAAGTATGCATTTATTGGAGATGAACAAACTTACCCTGTGGTAATTTATTCTTCCCTCACAAGCAAACAAGAAGGTAAGTTGTTAAATATGTTGAGAGAACATAAACTGGTAATTGGATGGACTTTAAAAGACATAAAAGGCATTAATACTTTGATCTGCACACACATAATACATTTAGAAGATAATGCTAGGAAATATCGTCAACGCCAAAGAAGACTCAACCCTCGCATGAAAGAAGTGGTAAAAACAAAAGTCCTTAAACTTTTTGATGTATGCATTATCTACCCTATCTCCGATAGCAAGTGGGTAAGTCCTAAACAAGTTATACCTAAAAAGTCTAGAATAACTATCGTAAAAAATGATAAATGAGAATCAATTCCAGCTCGAATCTCATCTAGTTGGCGTATGTGCATTGATTATAGAAAACTAAATGACGCCACTAGAAGATATCATTTTCCTTTGCCATTTCTTGACTAAATTTTAGAAAGAGTAGCATGACATCCATACTATTGCTTTCTTGATGGTTACTCAGGTTATTATCAAATTCATGTTGCTTTAGAATACCTAAACAAGACCATATTCACATGTCCCTTTAGAACATTTGCATTTAGGAAAATGCCTTTTGGATTTTGTAATACACCAGCAATATTCCAACGATGCATGTAAAACATATTTAATGACATGGTTGAATATTGTTTAGATGTCATTATTAATGATATAACTGTTTTTGGGAACTCTTTTGATAATTGCTTGAATAATTTAGAAAATATTTTGAAAAGATGTGAAGAAAAAAGACTTGTGTTAAATTGGGAAAAATACCATTTCATGACTAATTCAGGAATTATTTTGGGTCACGTTGTGTCATTTAAAGGTATTGAGGTTGACAAGGCAAAAATAGAGGTAATCTTTAAATTACCACCACCAAAAATAGTCAGGGAAATTCTTTCTTTCTTAGGACATGCATGATTTTATAGAAGGTTCATTAAAAACTTTAATACCATATCCAGACTATTATGTAACCTCATATTAAATGGTACAATATTTGAATGGACAGATTAATGTCAAAAATCACTTGAAAAAATTATAAGTCTTTTAACTTCTACTCCTATCATACAATCTACTGATTGGTCTTTTCCTTTTGAGCTAATGTGTGATGTCAGTGATTATGCAGTTGGCGCAGTATTAGGATAGAGAAATGAAGGTAAGTCGTATGTAATTTAGGACGCAAGTAGAACTTTAAACAATGCACAAATGAATTACACTACCACAGAAAATGAACTATTTACTGTAATATTTGTATTGGATAAATTTTGATCATATTTAATTGGTTCCTCAACCATTGTTTATTCTGACCGTGCTGCTGTTAGATATTTGATGTCTAAATAGGATGCAAAGCCAAGATTACTATGGTGAATTTTTCTGTTTCAAGAAATCAATCTCAATCAAGAACAAGAAATGAGCAAAGAATGTGGTTGCAGATCATTTATCGGGACACAAAAATGAGTCATCAATTGACACGACCCTTATCAATGACTATTTTCTTGATGATTTTTTATTTTATGTAAATACAATGCCTTGATATGCTAATATTGTCAATTTTCTACAACAGGAAAATACCTCCAGATTGGAGCTAACAAGATAAGAAGAAATTTTTAACCGAAGTCAAAATATTCTACTAGGACGATCCATATTTGTTCAAGTATTGCCCTAATTAGATTTTCCGACGATGCATACCGGATAATTTAATAAGTGGTGTTATTCAGTTTTGTCATTCAGAAGCATGTGGATGTGACTTCTCATCTAAGAAAATTGCTGCAAAAATCTTAATGTGTGGATTTTATTGGCCCACCATTTTTAAAGATACACATGCTTTCTGTAAAATATTTGAAAACTGTCAAAAGTTAGGATCCATTTTAAAAAGAAACATGATGTCTTTAAATCCCATCTTTGTCATCGGGATCTTTGATTGTTGGGGAGTAGATTTCATGGGTCTATTTCCACCATCATTTAGATTTTTATATATTTTAGTTGCAGTCGATTATTTCTCAAAATTGGTTGAGGCGATTCCTTATCGAAACAATGATCACAAAACTGTGATTAGATTTTTAAAAGAAAATATTTTAAGTCTATTTGGAATCCCTCGGGCCATTATAAGTGATGGAGGTAAATACTTTTGTAACAAGCCTTTTGAGTCATTAATGAAAAAATATGTAATTACACATAATGTTTCTACCTCCTATCACCCCGAGGCAAATGGTTAAGTTGACCTAGCAAATAGGGAATTCAAACAAATTTTGAAAAAAACGATCAACCCAAATCACAAAGATTGGTCTCTTCGACTGACTGATGCATTTTGGGCATACCGAACAACTTTCAAAACCTCTTTGGGAATGTCTTCCTATCGTCTAATTTATGGCAAACTTTGTCATTTTCCTATAGAACTTGAGCATAAGACATATTAGGCTATTAAAGCATTCTCTTCAAACCTTGAAAATGCCAGTCATGAACGTAAATTGTAATTAAACGAACTTGAAAAGTTAATGAATGATTCATATGAGAATGCAAAAATTCTTAAAGCTAAAACTAAGGCATTTCATGATAGTCGAATTTCACGAAAAATATTTGAAATTGGTCAAAAGTTTTGCTTTATACTTCTCATTTTCATTTATTTTCTGGAAAATTGAAATCCAAATGGAGTGGCATATTTATTGTGAAACATATTTACCCATATGGAGCTGTTGAAATTGAGAATCCTAGGGATGGTGATGTATTTAAAGTGAATAGACAACGTCTAAAACTATTTTTGTAGTGTTCAAATTTTCAAGAATCTCTTTTCCTTTCAAACCGAGTGTACTGTGATTGATGTATTTCAAGTTTTTATTTTATTTTATTTTCTTTTGTATTTGTCTAATTCCCATTTTTGTTCTTAAGTTTTACAGTATTTTTTTTCAGAGTCTTTCACCCTGATTAAATAGAGGATAATGGTATTCGGTGACTCTAAGTCAGTTCTTTCAGTTTCCTAAACTTACTGATACCTTACAATCAAGACATGTAAGAAATTGTCACAAATTTACATAGGACGTACCAGAAAAATGAGGCTTCAATCAATGGTATTCCTCTGGATATTCGTTGGGTAATTGAAGCAATGGTTCGTTTAGCAGGTGAGTCATCTGACTCTTTCATTTCTTACATGTCTGGTTTAGGGGAAAACACATATACTAAGAAACGAAGAGCTAAACAATTAGGTGTTTGTTATAAATGTGCACGCTGGACGTGCAACACTCGTTGTCGTTCTTTAGGAATGATGTCTGACAATCGCGAAGATAAAATTTGATTCATTAGAGATGGCTTGAGTAAGGAGTCTTTAGATGATATATCACTGACTATTGAGACAAATCCTAGTGGACATGTTCATCAAGTAATTCGTAATTTACATACACAATTTCAAAAAGAAAGACAACAATACAGTCTCGGGAATATGACTTTAAAAGACCATGTTTGCCAATTTATAAGAAAATTGGATGGGAGGCATATCCTCGACCCATAGAGGGTGTTCAAGTCATTACTAGACGTAAAACTAGAAGAAGATGTAAGCCACAATCACAACTACCGGTACATATTGTTTCAATTTATTGCTTTGATTTCCTTTATTTTAAATTACTTTTTTGATTTACTTTAATTTACTGTTTTGATTTACTTTACTTTATCTAAACTTTTTGACTTTCATGATCTATTTTACTGTTCATCTGATAATTATCATTTTGCAGTACTAGTGATTTTATTACTCATTCTTTTTCAGGATCCATAAATATAGCTTGTCATTTCTCTCTTCGACACACCCAGATAAGGGAGAGAACAAAAATGGAGAAAACTTCATGACGACGAGTCACACATATTTGTGTGTTTTATGGAACTAGCTCTGGAACTAAAATAGAATTTGTTGAAGCTGCAAAGGAATTGGTATAGTTATGGTGGAAAGAAACATGCACTTAGTATATGGCGGTGAGAATCTTGGATTGATGGGAT
>SKCR01010064.1:0-73197 GCA_019454045.1 Zanthoxylum bungeanum
GATCAAAGCTGAATTAAGGCTAGCCTAGCCCATGAAATTAGCTGACTTAATGGAAATGGCTCAGATAAGACAGGACAAAAGTTGGGCTTTAGAAAGGGCTTGGGACATTCAACATAGGGTCAAGCCCATATGGGGTCATCACTCGACTGTATGAGGCAACAAAACAAGAGATAGGGGTGTTCATAGGGTCTAGTCAACCCGCGACCCGACCCGATCCGACGTGACCCGATCGGACCCGCGCGGGTTCATAAAAAAATTTGCAAAAATTTGACCCGACCCGAATTTTTCGGGTTGCACAACGGGTTTGATCCCCTTGACCCGACCCAACCCTATACAAAATTAGTATTTTTCTAAAATTTTTATTATTTTTCTAAAAATAGTTATTAGTATTTTTAAAGTTTTTACTATTAATTCATTTATTTATTACTTTTTTTGTATTAAAACTTTATATATATGATATTTTTGGGATATAAAATAACTAATATTTATATTTCAAAATAATTAATTCATTTAAAAAAAATTATTTTTTTTTAAAATAACCTGACGACCGGACCCGACCCGAACTCGATCGGGTTCCACTTCTCCGTGACCCGACCCACGACCCGATTTTCTCTTGACCCGGCCCGATCGTATCTAACAAAATTTCAAAAAACCCGACCCGACCCGTGAACACCCCTAAGAAGAGATATGGATATGGGTCAAATCGTGGGCATGAGTCATGCGGCAGCAAAGAGCCGAGTTGGGGATCCAAGCAGGAATCACACCACTAGCAAGCCATACGAGTTTCACACCCCTTTGGCCACGAAGACTGTTACCATATGCACCGACCGGGAGCTCAAAGGGAATGAACTTCCACCCCGTCACGATTCAGTGCGACGCATGACTGATAAGGAAATTCAAAACTAGCGTGAGCTAGGGTTGTGTTTCTATTGTGACGACAAGTACAAATTTGGGCATGTTTATAAACGCAGCAGTTTTACGTGGTTGATGATTTCGAACCTGAAATGGACAATATGACTGATCCGGTTATGGAGCCCCGGCATGAGGAAGGCAGAGCTTCGTTGGATGACTCAGGTGAACCCCTAGAATTCTCCTTTAAATATGTCCTTAGGTTTTCTTCGATTGTTAAAGGTGAGGGGTCATAAAGGGGGAAGAAGTGGTAGTCCTTATTGATAGTGGGGCCTCAGATAATTTTTTGGCTCCCTATTTGGTTGAGAACTACACCTGCCTGTTGATCATTCCCGAAAGTTTGGAGTACAGATGGGTAATGGAGTGTGCCTGAGAGGACAGGGTTTGTGTCGTGATGTGTGTGTATGGGTTCAAGATTTTCCGGTTCAGCAGGATTTTCATGCTTTTGAGATCGGAATCTCAGATGTAGTGCAAGGGGTGGCCTGGCTTAAGTCATTAGGCGAATTTTCCCTTAATTACAAGAGGCTGACGATGCGATTTGTTTGTGGGGACCAAATAGTGGTTTGGCAAGGAGACCCGGCACTGTCATGCAACCTTATGTCTTTGAAAAACCTAATGATAACTTTGGGAGATGAGGAGTTAAGCTATTTGGTGGAGTTTGGTGCAACTTCTCTGTTAGGAGAGGAACAAGGGGCCCCAGAGGTGCCAAACCTTGAGTTACAAGGTGTGCTTAATGCTTTTGGGATGGTTTTTCAACCCATTGCAGGCCTGCCAGTAGCCCGAGTACAGGATCACACTATTAAGCTGAAGGAAGGGGTTGTTCCCCTAATCTGCGCGCATATTGTTATCCTCGTTGCCATAAACTGGAGATTGAAAATATTGTGAAGGATTTACTCACAGCGGGCATAATTAAATGCAGCAACGACCCCTATTCCAGCCTAGTTTTGTTGGTGAAAAAAGACAGGGGTTGGCAGATGTGTGTTGACTACCGCGCGGTGAATAAACTGACAATTCAAGACAAAATCCCCATTCCTGTTATAGAAGAACTGATGGATGAGTTGAATGGTGCAGTGGTGTTCTCCAAACTCGATCTCAAGTCTGGTTATCATTAAATACGAGTCAGGGCTGAAGATATAGAGAAAACCGCTTTCAAAACTCATGAGGCCACTATGAATTCCTTGTCATGCCTTTTGGGTTAACAAATGCTCCTTCCACTTTTCAGTCGCGCATGAACAAGATATTTCAGCCCTACCTAAGGCTTTTTGTTCTAGTTTTTTCGATGACATTTTAATCTACAGTAAGGACTTCAAATCACATTTGCAACATATCAAACTCATTTTTCAGTTGCTTGTCCAAAATTACCTAGTTGTTAATGGAAAAAAGTGCTCTTTCGCCCAAGACCGAATTAAATTTTTGGGTCATATTATCACATCAGAAGGAGTTGCAGTCGATCCTACGAAGCTGGGAAATATGGCGGACTAGCCAGTTCCTACCAAAATTCGGGCCTTGCGTGGTTTCTTGGGGCTATCAGGATATTATCGAAGATTTGTTAAGGGTTACGGCAGCTTGGCAGCACCTCTTACTAAGCTGTGGTGGAAGAATGCTTTCAAATGGAATGGCGAGGCTCAAGCAGCTTTTGAGACTTTGAAGTTAGCCATGGTGAACTTGCCAGTATTGGCCTTACCCAATTTTTTTCAAGAATTTTATAGTTGAAACATATGCTTAAGGAGTCGGTTTGGGGGCTGTTCTTATGCATGATTGGCACCCAGTGGCTTTTTAGAGTCACACGTTATCTCCGCGTGCACAATCTAAATCAGTCTATGAGCGAGAACTAGGGATGACAATTTTACCCGCAAACCCGCAAAAACCCACCCGCAAAGGGTAGGACCGTAGGATTTGGTAAATATATTAGCGGATTTGGTGCGGGTTTGGTAATTTAAAGCAGAACCCGTTGCGGGTGCGGTGCGGGTTTGGTATTTAAGTAAAATATGCGGATACCCGCTGCGGATATCCGCATACCCGCAAAAGTCATTTTTTTAATTAACATTTTTAGGGCAATCTAAAAAAAACCCTCATGAGTGTCTCATATAAAAACAACTCACAAAACCTAAACTCCCACTCCCAAGCCCCAGCCGCAACCTACTCCACTGGTCCTCATCTTCTGATTCACTTCTGGTTGTCTTCTAACTTCTCCATCAAGTCATCAACCATTCAACCTGTCGTTCTAGATACTGCTGGTGGTTTGCTAGTTCCGCCTCAGCTTACTGGAAGGTTAGTTGTTTTGTTTCATTCTTTCAATGAAGAAAAATTAAAATATTTGTCTGGCTCCTCATTATTTTGACCAAGTTGCATGCTGAGTAATCTAGTTTTCATATATATTTTATTTTAAATGATTCGCCAGGATTAATCGTAATAGGGACTGTGTTTTCTGCTTTGAGTTGAGCTTTGATGCATCAAGTAATATATTGGCATTCGAAATTCCATTTTCAGCCAATTTACATGAACCCCAAAAACCATCACTAAATCTCAAATATTTTTACATCAAAAACAAAGAAACATAAAAAATCATCACTCAATTCACTAAAAGCAACAAAAACCTAGATGCCAAAACGAACAAATCAACACACACAAAGTTTTCCAGAAACATAGAAATAAATTAAAAATAAATTATTTAATTATATTATTAAGAATACAAGAGAATTCAATATTTTAAAAACCCGCAAAAAAATCCATTGGGTACCAATGCGGGTTTAGTAATTTATTTTTATATGCGGGTGCGGGTTTGGTAATGAAAATTAAAACCTGCAGCAAGTATAGTGCAGGTTTGGTAATTTGTTCACATATGCGGGTGCGTGTTCGGTAATGGAAAACCCGCACCAAACCCTACCCGTTGCCATCTCTAGCGAGAACTAATGGCCATAGTTCTGGCAATACAAAAATGGAGGCACTACCTGCTGGGAAGGAGATTTGTTGTCCGCATGGACCAATCCAGCCTCAAATACCGGTTGGAACAGCGAATAATTGGCAAGGAGCCCCAAAAATGGGTAATCAAGTTGTTGGGATATGATTTTGAAATCCAATACCGACCAAGATTGGAAAATAAAGGTGCAGATGCACTTTCACGCCTCCTTGAAAATGGAGTGACCCAGGCAACAACTCTGAGTACGCAGAAAATGGATTTTTCAGCCCTGTCCGTAGCTTATTGCCCTATATTGATTGAGTTACAAGAGGAAGTCAAGAAAGACCCCAAATTGTTAAGCGTGATTCAAGCTCTTCTAGTTGACTCTAAGTCCAACCCGCCATATGCTTTGCAAGTGGGCTGTCTCATGCGTTCGGGCAAACTAGTATTACCTCGGAATTCGCCCCAAATTCCATCTATCCTCAAGGAATTTCATGCTACCCCGCAAGGGGGCCATTCGAGCTCACTCAGAACTTTCAAGAGAGTCGCAGCAATATTATTCCGGGATGGTATGCGTTCGGATGTGAAGAAATTTGTGGCAAATTGTGATATTTGTCAAAGGCATAAGTACTCCACTCTAAGCCCTCAGGGCCTACTTCAACCATTGCCGATTCCTAAGTTCTCGTGGGAAGATATATCTATGAATTTTATTGGCGGGCTACCACGAGTACAGTAAATAGACACTATATTGGTTGTAGTGGACCGTTTCACTAAGTACATCCATTTCATCAAGTTGGGGCACCCCTTTACGGCTAAGGATATAGCTACCCTATTTATCAAGGAGATCGTGAGGTTACATGGGTTTCCCAAAACCATTATTTCTGACCGAGACCGCATTTTTATTAGTCAATTTTGGAATGAGCTATTCAAACTTGCGGGTACTTCTCTGCGCATGAGCACGACATACCACCCCCAAACGGATGGACAAATCGAGATAGTCAATCGGTGTTTGGAATATTATTTGCGTTGCTTTGTTAGCTGTAAACCCAAGCAATGGATTAAGTGGGTGCATTGGGCCGAGTATTGGTACAATACCACCTTCCATTGTTCAGCGAGAATGAGGCTCTCTATGGTCGTGAGCCCCCTGAATTTCTCCGGTTTGCAGATGGATTCTCTTTGGTGGAGGACATCGATATTATGATTCGAGATGGGAATTTGATTCTAGAAGAACTCAAGAGTAACTTGGTGACCGCACAGAATCGCATGCGACAGTATGCGAACTCCAAAAGAGAGATGTCCATTTCCTACCAGGCGAGAGTGTTTCTGAAGCTGCAACCTTACAAGATGAAGTCCTTAGCCAAGAAGCCTAATCAAAAACTGAGCATGAGATTCTATGGCCCATACCCGATTCTGGCTACGTATGGCGAGAAGTGGCTTACAAGCTCCAGTTACTCGAGAACTCCGCCATACATCTCGTGTTTCATGTTTCACAATTAAAGGCTGCTAAGGGAGGTGATATTCCTTACACTCCTATACCTACTTGTTTGACAGACGAATTAGAGTTACAAGTGCAACCAGAGGAGGTTAAGCAGATTCGTGAGCTGTTAAAAGGTCAATATGAAGTTCTGATCAAACGGCTGGGACTTCCAAATTGTGACAGTTCATGGGAACTGCTAGAGAACATCAAAACCCATTATCCTTTTTTCCAACCTTGAGGACAAGGTTAAGCTTTTGGGGAGGAGTATTGATAAGGCCACAAATCAGCCCAAGGTTTATAGCAGAAAGAGAAAGGTTTCCAGCAGGTTTCCAGCAGCCCAGCAGATCCTTTCAAACAAATGCAGAGCTCAGCCCAATCAGTTTGAGTGAAATTATTTGTTATGTCTTTTGTGGTTGCCACATGTCATTTCCTTATTGGTAGTTGTCAATTTTGTTAGGGAATTCGGTTATAGCATGAGGATTGCCTGAGGATGGGTAGGATTGTTTTTTATGAGAATTTTTTAAGGAGCCCTAAGCTGCTTGAAAGCTTAGAAACCATTTCTTAATTGATAATTTTCAATACAAACATCTATTTTGTTCTTACTATTTTGGTCAAAACATATTGTTCTTATCATAAAACAACTCCTAGAATCTCCATTAATATACAAGGTTCTCATTCATTAATAGTTTATGTATATCCAGGGCCAGTCTGGTTGTCTAGCATAATATAATGCAGGATTGAAATCTCTCACCTCATACATAGAAAACCAAATAAAGTAATAGTTAGATTCCATTTATGTGTGCAAGAAAGGATATCTACCAATATCAACACATTTCATGTCAACTACAAGAAGAGGATTTAAATATAAAGAGCTTTTCTATTTTGCAGACGTCCAGATTCTCGCTAAAATCAGGGCATCCAAAGTGTGCTCTATTGCACCGTTGAAAAGCCATCAAATGGATCGGAGTGAAATTGCAGTTGACATAATCATTTCATTCGGATGGTTAACTGTTGAATATATAAAGAAAAACTATTCAAAAAGTGACAGCCCTTGCTGAAGAGTTATAAGTGAAATCATAAAAGTCAGATAGCAGTAATGATGAAGGCATGAATGCTGTTGTGACTTGAGTGTTTTACATATATTGGCACTTGGCAGTGCATTTTGAGCCATTTGATCTCATCTAACAATCCAAAAATTATGTCCACATTTTAGTAAGAATCTGGACATTCACATAGTATCTCAGATGCTGTATTGAAGATCATTAATGCAGAAATAACTATACAGAAAGTACCACTTGGTGACAACATAAACCCTTGATCTTTCTTCAAAGACAAGTTGCAATCAGTCGCCTCGTCAAAATCAATTTCTAATTCGGTCATCCAATCCATGCGTAAATACTAAATAGTTAAGCACAACAGTCAAACAAAACCCAACATACCAACCAATATAAACATATATTCATATAGAACCCAAAACAAAAGGTAAAAAATAAAAAGAAGCTTGCATTTAAGAACGGCCAACCAAATTCTTGTAATGCTATGATATTTGTCAACAAGATAATGCAAACAATGACCCACACTACCATAAAAAGTATCATCAACAGCCATACCTCAGTTTTGTAGCGAGAATCAGCTGGAGGTATCTTTAGCTGCACCTTCCAATCTTGAGAACTAGTAAGCGAAAAAAATATATAAATATATTCAGATCTGTTAGGACCCAATTACGAAGGGGTAATTGAATAAGGGTAGTTTAGACATTTCATAGTGATTGTTTTAGTATAAGTAAACCATATGAGGCAGTTTTTCGGGTTAGCTGGGGAAATGAATTAATCTTAGCTCTAGGAGGGCAGGCTGCCTCTAAGGCCTAGGGTTACTGGTTCTTGATAGTGTTGCTTAGGGTTGATTTCATTATGTTATTGATGTCTTTGTAATCGTTCACTGTTCGTGATCAATATTAAGTCATTTCAGCATTATTCATTCATCTCATAGTTCCCAATTCTTGTAATTTTCTGTCAAGATTACCTCGGGTTCTATCAAGATCACACACAATGTTGTCCCCATTGGAACGCTATATTTCTTTCTCTGCAATTCAAACAAATAAACATGTACCTAGAGTCAATGGCAGCTTCGGACTGTACGGTCTTCTCAACCTCGTAGGAGGAATCAGCGCCGGAAAAATCATTGCGCCGCAGCCACTGCTGCTGCTGCGGATGTTGATGAAATTGTTGCTGGTTCTGGAGAAAATTACGCTGCACGTACTGTTGCTGAGGACGGCTCGACTGAAAGCTAGGGTTAGCCGCGTTAACTCCGCCGCGGCCTCCGCCAATCCCCGGTGGATACCTACCTCTACTATTATTCATCACCACTAACAAACAAGGGGAAAAATAAAAATCCTAACTACAAACTAATCGACACATAACTAACAACAAAAAGTCGATTCTAGGGTTGTGGTTGACGAACTGGAGCCTTAAAAAGTGGCAAAAACGGTGCGTATTGTCATGTAAAAAAAAAAAGCTAGGGTTTCGATGTTACTAGGGCGTTTGTTTACCGATCCGAGTTCCCTCGGGCGAAGGAAAGAGGAGGAGCGAGTTGACTCAGCTTGACTTTTTTGATTTCATTTGATTTGTTTGTGTGTGTCTGTTGAAACTGCATATATGAAATGACCAAATAACTCTCACAGCCGTCCTTAGGGCGTCAATCATTAGTCGGATGGAGACTCAACCCACTCTATTGAAATTTTTTCAACCCGAACCGTACAATTTGTGCGGGTCGTAGGTTTGAGTTTATGGGTTGAATTTATTTTTATTTAAATATAAAAATCAATCATATAAAATTAAAAATTATTAGAAATTCAACTATAAAAAAATAATAATAATTAACACATGAGCAATACGAGTTGCGGGTTGAAATTTTTCCAAACCGTATCAACCGACAACTCACACAGATTGACTAATTCCAACCTATTGGGTTTGAAAATTTTTCTCAATCGCGCCAATCATGGGTTGACTCATTGGTTGAGTTAAATTTACAGACCCTTAAATTTGATAAAATGGTGTTAGATAATGAAATAAAATTTTGAATTCACTCTATATTATATTTAAAATGGTATGTGTCTTTATATAGACTAACTATCAAACGGGAATAAGAAAGAACTAATCCTAATATGAATATATAATAAAATCTGTGTGAGTTGAAATTAAAATGGTATTGGTCGGATGGAGACTCAACCAATACCATTTTAATTTATGGGTTGAATTTATTTTTATTTAAATATAATATTCAATCATATAAAATTAAAAATTATTAAAAATTTAACTATACAAAAATAATAATAATTAACACATGAGCAATACAGGTTACGGGTTGAAATTTTTCCATACCGTATCAACCGACAACTCACACAAATTGACTACTTTCAACCTATTGGGTTTGAAATTTTTTCCCAATCGCGTCGGTCATGGGTTGACTCGTTGGTCGAGTTACAGACCCCTAAATTTGATAAAACGGTGTTAGATAATGAAATAAAGTTTTGAATTCACTCTATATTATATTTACAATGATATGGGACTTTACATAGACTAAATAAGAACTAATCCTAATTAGGATATATAATAAAATCAAAAATCCTACGGATTCTATGAATTATATCTTGGAGATTGATTTAATAATAAAGAGATAATATTTCTTTAATATTGGTTCCATAATAATATTTCCTTAATATTGTTTCTATAATAATTTTTCATCAACACCTCCCCCTCAAACTCAAGCTAGTGACGAAAGAACAAGCTTGAGGTTGCATCGTGAAATCGAAGATCGGAAACTGGAAATCTTGAAACTCAGAGGCTATAAATTTTGAGATAATTGATGAGCTTTAACCTACGAAGTCTGAAAGGGGAGCTGAAGCCCAAGAGAGAGCTTTAACCTACAAAGGCTGAAGGGGGAGACGAAGCCCAAGAGGAAGCCGAAGCCCGAGAGAGAATGAAATCCCGACAGAGAACTGAAGCCTGAGAGAGAGCTGAAGTCCAAGAGATAGTGAAATCCCGACAGAGAGCCGAAGTCGAAGAGGGAATGAAATCCCGATAGATAGCCAAAGTCTGAGAGGAAGCCGAAGCCCAAGAGGGAGCTAAAGCCCGAAAATATTATTTAATGATTGAAAAATATATAATATAGAACAAATTAAAAAAAAATCATATTAAGTGGTTGGAAATCGAAGAAACCACTAAAATAAGAGAAGTCGAAAATAGAAAGTCCCAAAATTTCAAAATTTTTTTCAAAAAAAAAAAATCCAAAATTCTAAAAGTCGAAAACCAAATTATATAACTCAAAATAAATGATGAACCCAACAATGAAAGATAACTTTGAAACCATACAAACTAAATTAGTTGTGTATGAGTAGCAATAAATTGTCTCCACAATATTGTTGGAGTTTGTGTTTGAATGAGCGTCATTCCGAATAATGTATTGTACATTTTATTATTTATTAATAAAATAACTATATTTTTATTTCATACCTTATTAATGGTATTGTCATTATGCATATTAGATTAATGTATGAATATGCTAAGAATGACATCGACCTTAGAATAGTCTTGTAGTAATATTGGACACTAGATGGTCTAACTTTGAGATATTATTACTATTATAAACTATTCTTGAAGTAAATATTCATAGTCATTGGTTTTGGAATACGGTCGAATTCATATAACTTAAAAGACTATAGCACATGTCGTATATTGGAATTGGTGATCCAATGGTTTAACCCAATGTACCATTAGCTTTAGAAGCTCGTATCGACATGTGGGTATTCGTTAGAGCGAATACTGAATGACTCACAGGTGATTCCTAATATTTGGAAATACACATCACCGTCAATAGGAATCTCCTCGAGTCGAGTAGCATATGTGATCATTTGACTATAGAATAACATTGATTTTGTGTGAGATCCTCCACATTTTGATGTCATATGTGTCAGAAACTTTTCATAGTCTGGCCTCTAGATGTTCGTTGGGTGTGGACTGATGCATTCATTAATCAAGTACGTATCAATATATGATCTGTCGGCCCGTATGTGTACCATAAGGGGTTTAAATATCCATGTGAGTAAGTCACAATTCTTAAAGATTTTGGCCAAAGTTGATCACCTATGGTGGATCGCATTAGTTGTAAAGAATCGTGGACATGTCAACATGAGATGTGCGCCTCGAAAACTTGACAGTGTATTATATGTTTCCTCAGCACAACTCGGATAACCTACGACAGATGGATTGTTAAACATATATTATGACATCGACTGGTATAGTTCAGAAAGGTCGTTCGTATTCTTCGCGAATTTGGAGGTGGCCGAATTAGATTAATCCCACATAAAATTTGATTAAAACTTTTATTAATTAAAAATTGTCTAAGTTTTGCTATAAATAGTAAGCTTGAGCAAATGTTTTAATCAAGCTTAAGAAAGCTAAAATAAGCAAGAGTTAGAGAAATTAGCCTCTAAAAGAATTTAGAGGAACTTTTAAAGATCTCTACAACATTTCAACAAAGAGAAATCAATATTGGATGCTAGTATTGGAATCAAGATTGGATCTTGAAGTCAAGCTTACTAAACTTTGGAAGTTCTCCAACCATTTCAACAAAGAGAATAAGATTGGATCTTTGCATCAAGCTTGCTATGTGAGTTTGAACTTCTCTTAAGCTATGTTCTTTATTAGTGAGTTTTTTATTAGTGAGACATATAGTGATGAATTATGTATTGGATGCATGATTATATAGCTTAATGTTGAAATAAGGCTAATAGATTGTGGTAGGATGCTTTAAAAGTATATACACAATATGCTTATTAATTAGGTCAAAGATGTTCATATTGGACATGAAATAATTAATAAGAGTTTGGAACTCTAGATTAAAGCTTAGAGTTATGGATGTCATTCTAGAATCACTTGACCACCTTTAAGTGACCTAGAATTGTTCATGAGTCATTTCATTGTTCTAAATTGGTTTGTGTTTTGATTCAAACAAATACATATATGTATTTAAAATACATATATGTTTGTTGTATAACATGTGTTGATGATAGTTTTGATGACGAAAATTGGATTTTAGGTGTATTGAAGTATTTGGAGAAAATTGGAAGTGTTTAGAATTGATTTGAAGTTGAAAATATTAACTGCCAATATTTTACACAGGGCGACATCGCAACTCTGATATATCGCCTAGCGACACTCAACTTTCAAAGCTGAGGGCATCACGACACTAACAATTAGGCATCGCGACACCGAGCTCTTGTAGATTGGATGCCGCGACTCTTAAGCCTGAGCGTCACGATGCGCAGAGACCTGACGTCCATGAACGCTGAAACTTCATTCTCTCATTTCCGGACTTCGATTTGGTCCCCGTTTTTTTCCAACGGACTCGTATCGAAATGTAATTTTCAATAAATATTTTAAAATATACATATCTCTGATATCATTTGGTTTGGCCCATTGCCACTGCGTAAGGAACCGATCCGACCTTAGGGTCCCACAACCGCACCAACAAATATAGTGTTGGGGTTTTGGGCGATGGGCGCAGCGAAAGCGCGGTTCAGGCGAAATCATATTTTAAAACTTTTTCAAAATACCGAATAAATTATTCAATATCTAATATGAATAATTTGTTCATATTTTACATAAACCTATTTATTCAATATCAAATATCAACATAAATAAGGTTGAAACTTCGCGAAACTTTTACGAAAACCATTTTTCCGCAAAATGACGCAAAACGCGTTTTCGACAGAACCGACCACCAGAAACTTATAGGGACTGCCCAGGTCAGCCCCAATAGTTTCAGGGCAGTTCATGAGCTACCCGAACAGTGACGAACTCACTGTTTGGACAGCCGTCACCCGGTTGGCTCAAAAGTCGCCTGGTAACACCGTTTTCGCTTATTTCAACTTCGAAACACTTTCCGGAAATTGTTCCAACTCCAAAAACACATCCATTACATTCATATGACATCAAATTCATCACAAAATTTCCAGTTTAACAAGATCTGATCCAGAAACCGAAATTCCTAATTTTTCATGCTTTAATCCAAGATTTTCAAGATTAATCTAATTAATCAAGACACCAACTAAAGTCACCACATATGAAAAACCCAAGAAAAATTCTAGGTGCCATGAGAGTGGTCACAACACTCTAGAATATCAACTCATCATCAAATAATTAAATTGGCACAATATTACAATAATATCCACCAAAATACACTTCACAAATGCCAACACTTCCAATTTCATCCATCAACACCAAAAACCCCAAATTCTACAAGTAAAGAAACCCTAGAACCATTCTAAGAAATCAAGAAACAAGAAACTAATTTCAAGCTTAAGGGGGTTTTGAGGATTACCTTTAATACTTCAAACTTCCTTAAACACTTTCTTGATTTTCTTTCACTTTTTCATGGACTTTTCAAAACAATTTTGGAAACCCATTTTTCTTGATATGGTTCGGCTATGGTGGTGGATGATTGAGGAATAAAACAAAAATTCTTAATTTAAAGTGGTGATGACCGACTTTGAGGTAAATTGGTCATTTTGGCCTTTTAATTTCATTAAATTAAAACTAACTTTATGATAACCAATCAAATTAGCACACATAAAGTACAAATAAATCATGTCATATGTTCCAATAATAATTGGACAAATTCCATAACATTTATGGAAAAATTTTATTAATTAATAATTCAAATATTTAACAATTAAATATCCAAATAATTAATTAATGTAATTATTATTATATATGTATTTTTATTTACAATAAATAACAAATAAATATATTTATGGCATGTGTCAAAATCTCATTTGACGAATAATTAATGTGTATATAATCGTATTATGTATCAAATACAAATACACAATAATTATGATCGGCCAAAATCCTCTAATGCATGTGTTATCGTTTAACCGATTAAACGATCTGAATTAACTCACTTAATTCGGTGAAGTATTATGAATAATCTGTATTATTCATAACGAGTTGCCCAAGAGCTCAACGAGTACATTTCATATTGTGGGACTCTCTAAGTTTAGGTTTATCTGTCACGTAATCCAATTTCGTGTCCATAATCCACCCACTCATGGATTATGACGACCACAGATAGTCTCGCTAAACTATGCAAGCCGAGGTCATTGCATACGTATAATCCATCTGTCACGGGCCATCCATATTATACCTGGGATATAGATGAGAATGTCAAATCCATTCGGTATAATACAATCGACTTTCAATTTACGATCTCTAAATAACACTCGAAACTGATTTCCGAAGTTATACCACGGCCATGGATTTACTAGATCGTAAACACGTGCGGATGAATATGCCATGTACACAGAACTGACGGATCTTGTCTTGATACGCACTGGATATCATTAGCATCAGTCCACACCCAACGAATAGACGGAGGTCTGATCATGACTAGATCGTTGATGTGACTACCATCAAAGTGTGGAGGATAACTCATATATCACAATGTGGTATCTCAAGTCAAATGACCATTATGCTAGCTCAACTCAAAAAGGTTCATATTGACGTTGGTATACCATATATTAGGAAACCTTCAGTGAGTCATTCAGTGTCTTATCAAATAAACACATACATGTCTATACGAGTCTCCCGAGACTTATGATTCACTGGGATAAACCATCAGAGCAAGTCACGATATACGACATGTATTGGTCTCAGCGGATTTTACTAACCGACCTGTGTTAGTAAATCTTGACCAAGAACTTTATTTAAGGATATACAACTAATAGTGCACTTCCCAATGTCAATTACAAACTATGTTGTAACTGCGCACTATACTGTAAATCCTAGGGTTTTTGTCTAATATACATGTATCACTAAACCAGATTTAGTTTCGATCTAATCGTAATCAGATATCTAATCGTAATTAGATCGAATAAGTGTATAAAAGACAAAGGTGCTACCATTAAATTAAGTAATATTATGGAAAATAGAATTGTTTATATTTATGAATCAGACATAAATACGATCCGGATTGGCACTTCGAACACCAACCCTAAGATATAGCTACAACGAAGGTGTCGTACTCTTGAAAGAAAAAAAAGAGTCAACATAATGTTGAATAATTTAGGCATAAGCAAAAGTATTGAAACTAAGTGAATAGACATGCGTTATGGAATCGAACAGCTTATAATTGTCAAGTGAGTAGACACACTAATTGAAAATAGTGAGAATGAAACAACTGTATGAAAGAGAACAAGTCTTTAAAAAGCAGTAATCGTTGAGCACTAGAGATAAGGTGGCGCATGAGGTTCATGGGTCGATTGTAGTCATGATCCCTACGCGGCGATGAGAATTAGAGAGCAAAATTATAAAAGTCGCAACCCATGCTCTCATACCATATTAAATAATGAAAGAAAATTTTGAATTTACTTTATATTATATTTACAATGGTATTAGCCTTTATATAGGCTAAATATTTGTTGGAAAAATGCTCATTAATAAGCATTTTGAGGTACAATTTTAAGCATGGTCAATTTCGTGTTAGTGGTTGGTTTTGAGTGATTCAGATACTCCTCCGTGAGTAGTTCGGAATGGTATATTCATATGCTTAAAATGGTGTTTGGGTGAATGATAAATTGTTGCTTAAAGTTCACCCATTGGTGTTGGAAAATAAAGAAAAATTAGATTGTCCCACATGGGAAAGCTAATAAAGGAAAATTGTGTTTATATATGATTGCTCATATGTAGATGGGTAAGTGTTATAAGGATAGAGGCTCTCTCTACGTGCGTGCGCAGAGGGGTGCAAATCAAAATCCGATCAGGCCTGACTCGTGTGCACCCGCACGTCCTGCGTACACGAATGCCGGACCAAATTGTGCGGATCCGGCCCAGTCAATTTTTGCAAGCCTCTTTATTTTTTTTCCAATGCTTTTGAAGTTCCATAACAGTTAAATTAATTCTATTAATTAACTTGGTGGTTACTTCAAATGAAATGCCTCTCACTAATGTGATTTAATTGGCATGTTTATTTTCTTTTAATATGGGCAGTGTTTTTCATTTTTTGAGGGAGAAGACATAACAAATTTTTGAGGTTTTCTATACTGTTTTTGTTGAGAGATTTCGAACACTTCGTGATTCGTTTGAAGGCGATTTTGGTGGTGCCCATTTTTCATTTATTTATGTTGCATCCTAGGAAACAAACGTCTCACGTTCTACTGCACCATTCGGTAGGGGACGAATTTATTTTAAGGAGATTGTTGCCGCATCAACAAGCCTCAGAATCCTCATTGTTTTCTTCTTGCTGGTTCGGTACTGCACTCCATTTCCTGTCGCTGGTTCGTTGCTGCACCGCCGTCTTCTATTGTCCAGAGATTGTTTTACTTTTATTATTCTTGTTGTATTTATTGTGCCAATTGTGTTCTGTGTTTACTGTTTGTTCATATTCCTTGTTAGAACACAGTAACCAAATATTTTGTAATAGTCTTAAAACAAATTCGATCTGTGTATATGTAAAACAGTCCAAACACAGTTGATCCAAACACAGTTGATCCAAACATGGCAGACTCTTCGGCTGGCCAAAATATTCCAGCCTCTGGGCTTAATGTGGCAGCCTCTGTGGCTGGCCAAAGTGTTGTGGCAGCCTCTTCGGCTAGCCAAAATGTTTCAGCCTCTGTGGCTGGCCAAAGTATTGCTGCCTCTATGGCTAGACAACATGTTGGACATGTGAGCCATGTCAATCATGCTGCGGAAAAACCTGAAAAAATCAGTGGTCAAAATTTCAAAAGGTGGCAACAGAAAATATTTTTTTACTTGACCACGTTGAACCTTGCTAGGTTCCTTAAGGAAGATGCTCATGTACCCAAAGAGGGTGAGAATGATATTCAAGTGATTAGTGTCATCGATGCTTGGAAACATTCTGAATTCCTATGTAGGAATTATGTGCTGAATAGGCTGAGTGATTCCTTCTACAGTGTGTACGCCGAAATGAAAACAGCTAAGGAGCTTTGGGAATCCTTAGATCGAAAATATAAAAGTGAGGACGCCGGTACTAAGAAATTTGTCGTAGGCCGTTTCCTAGATTTTAATATGGTTGACTCCAAAACTGTGTTAAGTCAAGTACGAGAATTGCAGATTATTCTAGCAGAAATTCATGCTGAGGGATTGTATTAAGTGAAACCTTCCAAGTAGCCTCGATAATTGAAAAACTAACACCTGGTTGGAAAGATTTCAAGAATTATTTAAAGCATAAGCGAAAAGAAATGAACATTGAAGATTTGGTTCTTAAGCTTAGAATTGAGGAAGTTAACAGAGTATCTGACAAGAGAGGAATAACTCATGAGGCCAAAGCAAATGTTATTGAACATGGCCATAAGAACAAGAAACCTAAGAACAAATGGTCAAAGATGGGCCCTAAATTAGGAATTTCCAAGAAATCTAAATTTCAAGGAAGGTGCCTCAACTGTGACAAAATGGGTCACAAGTCTTCTGAGTGTAGACTGCCGAAAAAGAAAAAGAATCAAGAGGCTAATGTGATGGAAACATGACTCAAGATGTTTCAGACATTAACCTTTCTGTTGTGGTTTCTGAGGTGAATCTGGTGGGTTCTAACCCAAGAGAGTGGTGGATTGACACTGGTGCCACTCGACATGTGTGCTCAGACAAGAGTATGTTCTCTTCTTTTGAGCCTGCTGTAATGGGGAAAAAATATACATGGGAAATTCAGCAACATCTGAGATTGAAGGTCAAGGCAAGGTGATTCTGAAGATGACCTCTGGGAAAGAGTTGACTTTGAACAACGTTCTATATGTACCAGAAATACGGAAGAATCTTGTGTCTGGATCACTTCTGAACAAGCACGGATTCCGGATGGTGTTCGAGTCTGATAAGTAGTTTTGACTAAAAATGGCATGTATGTGGGAAAATGGTATGTAACTGATGGGCTCTTTAAGCTCAATGTAATGGTTGTTAAACCCCAAGAATTTCAATAAAGATAGTTCTTCTGCTTATACTGTTGAGTACTCTGATCTATGGCATGGTAGATTAGGACATGTTAATTTTAATTCATTGCGGAAATTAATTAACATGAATCATATTCCCAATTTTGAAATTGATAACAAACATAAGTGTGATACTTATGTTGAGGCAAAATTAACTAGATCATCATTCATAGTATTAAAAGAAACTATGAACCATTTGATCTAATTCATACTGATGTATGTGATTTTAATTTAATACAATCAAGATGCGGTAATAAATATTTTATTACCTTTATTGATGATTGCACAAGATTTTGCTATGTGTATTTGATGAAAAGCAAGGACGAAGCTATAGAGAAATTTGTTCTCTATAAGAATGAAGTTGAGAACCAACTGAATAAAAAAATTAAGGGGTTAAAAAGTGATCGTGGTGGTGAATATGTTTTTCCTTTTGAATCACTTTGTGAGCAAAATGGAATCATAGATCAAACCACGGCTCCTTATTCACCTCAATCCAATGGGATTGCAGAACAGAAGAATCGTACCTTGAAAGAAATGATGAATGCTAGGTTAATCAGCTCTGGATTACCTCAGAATATGTGGGGAGAAACTGTTTATCAGCTAATTACCTTTTAAATAAGGTACCACAGAAAGAAAGTAGGGAAAACTCCTTATGAAATGTGGAAAGGAATAGTAACTTCCTATAAATTTCTATGAGTGTAAGGGTGTCTTGCCAAAGTAGTCATTCATCCATCTAAGAAGGTGAAAATAGGACCAAAAAATGTTGATTGTATTTTCATAGGATATGCACATAACAGTAATGCTTATCGATTTCTTGTGCATGAGTCTAATATACCAGATATTCACAAAAATACGATAATGGAGTCGAGAAATGCATCCTTTTTCGAATACGTTTTTCCTTGTAAACTAATTCGAATTTAAATGTGCACAAACGGGCACATAAGACTATCATTGAAGATAGTCAGGACCAAGAACACATAAATATTCCATAGGATCAACAAGATGTTGAATTTGAACCAAAACATAGCAAAAGAGTTAGAACGGGAAAATCATTTGGTCCAGATTTTCTGACATTTTTGCTAGAAAATGATCCTCAAAGCTATAACGAAGCTGTAAGTTCAGCTGATGGTGCTTTGTGGAAAGATGCCATCAATAGTGAAATTGAATCCATCTTACAAAATCACACCTGGGAGTTAGTGGATCTTCCTCCAGGGTGTAAACCTTTAGGGTCCAAGTGGATTTTCAAAAAGAAAATGAAGGCAGATGGATCAATTGACAAGTACAAAGCAAGACTTGTAATTAAAGGCTATAGACAACGTGAATGTCTTGATTACTTTGACACTTACTCTCCTGTAACGAGGATAAATTTCATAAGGATGATAGTAACGATTGTAGCTTTGCACAATCTTGAGGTACATCAGATAGATGTAAAAAAACCTTTCTAAATATAGATTTAGATGAAGAAATCTACATGGAACAATCTGAAGGCTTTATAGCTCCAAGACAAGAAAAGAAAGTCTGCAAGTTAGTAAAATCCTTGTATGGATTGAAACAAGCTCTGAAACAGTGGCATAAAAAGTTTGACGACACCATGCTGGCAAATGGTTTCAAAATCAATGAATGTGATAAATGTATTTATGTCAGAGAAACAGAAGTTGGCTATGTCATTTTATGTCTCTACGTTGATGACATATTGATTGTCGGGAGTGATGTTAAAATGGTAAAATCCACCAAGAATATGCTGAAATCTAAGTTTGACATGAAAGACATGGGTCTAGCAGATGTCATTCTGGGAATAAGATCTCGAGAAGTCCAGATGGACTTATTCTTGATCAGTCGCACTATGTGGATAATTCTTGGTAAATTCAACAATGATGATTCTGTTGTGGCTAGAACTCCTTTAGATGTGAGTCTACATCTATCAAAGAATATGGGAGAAGATATATCTCAAGTAGAATACTCTAGAGTGATCGGGAGTCTGATGTATTTATCGAGTTGTACAAGGCCTGATATAACCTGTACAGTAAACAATCTCAGCAAATATACGAGTAATCCAGGGGTTGTTCACTGGAAAACAATAGTGAGAATACTCAGGTATCTACGTTTTACTCGTAATTATGGGTTGCACTATCATAGATATACAGTGATGCAAACTGGATATCTGATATGAAAGACTCAAAGTCTACCAGTGGCTATGTGTTTACACTAGCAGATGCAACTATATCATCGAAATCCTCCAAACAGACTGTGATAGCCAGATCTATAATGGAATCAGAATTCATTGCATTAGATAAGTGTGCTGAAGAAGCAGAATGGCTGCGAAATTTTCTAGAGGATATTCCAAGTTGGCCTAAGCCAGTGCCAGCAATTTGCATTCATTGCGATAGTCAATCTGCAATTGGAAGGGCACATAACAATATGTATAATGGTAAGTCAAGACATATTCGTCGTAGACACAATACCGTTAGACAATTACTCTCTACTGGAGTTATTTCGATTGACTATGTAAAGTCAAAGGATAACATTGCGGATCCGCTAACCAAATGGTTAAACAGAGAGTTAGTTGTGAAATCATCGAGGGGAATGAGACTAAAGCCCATTAGATAAATGTTTATTACGAAGGAAAACCCAACCTTGTTGACTGGAGATCCCAAGATCTAGGTTCAATGGGACAACCTACTCGTAAAAGACATAATTGGTTCATTGTGGGGGTTACCCTCTAGTCCATTCCTATGGTGAAATGAAACAGTGATGCTCGTATGGAAAGAGGTTAAGCAAAGGCTTTTAATGATTCTTATGCGTCGGGAATCCGAGCAGAGTAATACGAGCTACTCTTAAATAAGAAATCACCTATGTGAGAGAGAAGTGAGGCCGCTTCAATGGGAATTGTACGGGGCTCAATTCTTAGAAACTCTTGCAGAACCAGGTAGATGTTCATGGCCAAAATGAACATAATAATGAGAACTCAGATGTGTTAGGTAAAATATCTGTGTGATATATGTTTTCATTTACATGAACGACAGTACAGTTCAATGACATCGTGTCCACTGTCAGCTAGTAAATGGGATATATTTTCACAAGGGAAGGTTCAAAGGCTGAGGCCTACCTATCCTATGCAGGTGTTGAACCGTTGAACTCTTCAAGGTCAAAATAAAATGTTTCTATAAAATAATTTTATTTGACGTTTTTTCGCCAATTTCATTCATGTGGGGGATTGTTGAAAAAATGCTCACTAGTAAGCATTTTGAGGTACAATTTTAAGCGTGGTCCACTTCGTGTTAGTTGTTGTTTTTGAGTGATTCGGATACTCCTCCGTGAGTAGTTCAGAATGGTATATTCATATGCTTAAAATGGTGCTTTGGTGAATGAGAAATTGTTGCTCAAAGTTCACCCATTGGTGTTGGAAAATAAAAAATAATTAGTTTGTCCTACATGGGAAAGCTAATAAAGGAAAATGTGTTTATATATGATTGCTCATATGTAGATGGGTAAGTGTTATAAGGATAAAGGCTCTCTCTACGTGCGCGCGCAGGGGGTGCAAATCAAAATCCGATCAGGCCTGACTCGTGTGCACCCGCACGACCTGCGTACACGAATGCCGGACCAAATTGCACGGGCCCGGCCCAGCCAATTTTGCAAGCCTCCTTTTTTTTCCAAGCCTTTTGAAGTTCCATAACAGTTAAATTAATTCTATTAATTAACTTGGTGGTGACTTCAAATGAAAGGCCTCTCACTAATGTGATTTAATTGACATGTTTATTTTCTTTTAATATGGGCAGTGTTTTTCATTTTTTGAGGGAGAAGACAGAACAAATTTTTGAGGTTTTCTTTATTTTTTTTGTTGAGAGAGTTCGAACACTTCGTGATTCGTTTGAAGGCAATTTTGGTGGTGCTCATTTTTCGTTTATTTCCGTTGCATCCTGGGAAACAAACGTCTCGCGTTCTACTGCACCATTCGGTATGGGACAAATTTATTTTAAGAAGATTGTTGCCGCATCAACAACCCTCGAAATCCTCATTGTTTTCTTCTTGCTGGTTCGGTACTGCACTCCATTTCCTGTCGCTGGTTCGTTGCTGCACCGCCGTCTTCTATTGTCCAGAGACTGTTTTACTTTTATTATTCTTGTTGTATTTATTGTGCCAATCGTGTTATGTGTTTAATGTTTGTTCATATTCCTTGTAAGAACACAGTAACCAAATATTTTGTAATAATATCAAACTGAAGTAGGAAATAATTAATCCTAATAAGGATATATAATAAAATCACAAATCTTATGAATTCTAGGAATTATATTTTGTAGATTGATTTACATAATAAAGAGATAATATTTTCTTAATATTATTTCCATAATAATTTTTCCATTATAATAATTTTTCCTTAACAAATGGCATCCGAATGTTCTATTTTTTTTTCTCCTTCTATGTGTACAATTATTTTATTATCATAACCTCTTTCAAAAATAGGATAATTGGATCTAGGGATTGTAGGAAATCTCAATTTTGATTCGAATTCAAAATCTTATATCGTTTGGTACGAGATCCAAAGTGAGAAATCATGTCGGATTATCGGGCTAGGATTTGAGACATTGCATGACGATTTTCCATTTCGATTTTCGATTTTCAATCTAAAAATCTCAAATCTCAAATTTCCATAGGATTTATGACGATTTTTTTATCCTGACGGATTGTGCTCTCTAATTAGACCATTTTGTTACAAAGAATAAATTTACTGGATAACCAAATTTAATGAAAACTAACTTGATAATATAATATCTGAGTAAGAATATTAAAATTTGTTTTAAAAATTGTTAAATTAATTTAAGAGCTATCTTATGAAACGTGTTAATTGAATTTCTTTTGCAAATTTAGCTATCTTTTAGCATGGTATGATAAGGTGTAACTAAGGGGTGTGATTTGGTGGGTCATGAATTCGAATTCAGGAGATGCGTTTTTTGTAAGAGTTTGAGACAGCCGAGGGTTTTACCTGTGTCGCGGCCCAGAATGGGTGATTTGGTGGCGGGGTTTCTAACGTTTCCAAAAAAAAATGGTATCATAAGGTAAAGTAAAGTGTACCCAATGGACGTGGTTTGATAGTGTAAGGTTCAAGATCCGGTATCTAAATTATGGGTTTGAATTCAATGAGTATTTTTTGTAAGAATATGTGACAATCAAAAATTTTATCTGTTTCATTTAAATTCAAATCGAATAATTTGACGTCGGAATTTCAAACGTTTGTAAAAATATATATATCATAAAGTATGTTGGGCTACAAGAACCTAAGAGCATTCTGTAATGAACAGTATTTAGGTTTTTACATTGTGCAGTGACTCTTTTTATTGCACCATGTCCATTTATTACCAAGATTTTGTCCTTATTTTGGTCTTTTATCAATCTTTTTTTTTTATTATTTAATATCAAATATCTCATTAGGGATTAGCTACGATTAAAAAAATAGTGGATAAATAATGATTCATAAATGATTATATGTAATTTTTCTGTTAAAAAATAATTTATTTTGATGGTGAGTTAAAACTATAAATCTTAATTTTTGTAAAATTCAGTTTTTAAAATAAACTATGATTAATAATTATAATATTTTCATTAATCAAATATTTAAAAACTGTGTTTTGATTCGAAACATAATTTTTTTCAATTTCACAACAAAACAAACCATAATACCAAACATGACTATAATAGGTTATGTCTATGAAAACTACTACTCCCCCCTCTCCTGACGTGCGCCCCTCCCCGTCTCCCCGGAAATTCCGAATATGCCCCCATGTCAGCCAAAAATTTCCTCAGCTGCAATTTAACACACATACGAATTCCTTAATCAATTTACACACACATACGTGTGTGTGTATATATATATATATACTAGTTTTTGCCCGTGCCTACGGCACGGTGTTACAGTATTTGGTCCGTGCCTACGGCATGATGTTACAGTATTTGCTCGTGCCTACGGCACGGTGTTACAAAATTAAATGATTTTATTTTTTAATTAAATGATGCCCGTGCCTACGGCACGGTGTTACAGTATTTGGCCGTGCCTAAGGCACGATGTTACAGTATTTGCCTGTGCCTACGGCACGTTGTTACAGAATTAAATGATTTTATTTTAACTTTCTATTTTTTAATTTGAAAATTTTTGACCATTTCCATCAATCAATTCACTCTCTTTCCTCCAATTACCAATGAAATGATCTGGACCGTCAATTAAGCCACATAAAGAGAGCCGTTGGATACACTCTCTTTCCTCCAACACCATTCTCCTTTATTATATAGATATATATATATATATATATATTTAAAATTAAATTTTTTTATTTATAATTTTTATTTTTGTTAAATTTAATTTTTTTTTTACTCTTTATATATATAATATATTATTTTTTATTTGTTTAATAAATATTAAAAATTCAATATTTATTCATTTAATTTTTGATTATTTTTTAATTTAATTAACAATATTTATGTATAATAATATAATTTTATCAAATAATTTTTTTGATAGTCTATTTGATTCTGATTCTGATTTTATTTTTATTTTTATTTTATTAAATGTTGTTTGTCTTATTTACTTTTGTAAATCAGTATCCATATCTACTTTTACTTTATTAAAAATTATTTATTTTATTTGTATTTACTTTTTATATAAAGAGGTAGTTTGTAAGTTTGAAAATAAGATCATTTGGGCATCTCTCATCTCATTTACTCATTTCCTATTTTATTCATCCCTAGAATAATAGATACTTCAAAAAAAGTGATAATGATAAATATTATTTTTAACTAAAAATTATATTATTAGAAAGTTTTAAATACTGTTGTGTTAAGGGAATATTTTTTTCAATATTATTGTTTATTTACAATATCGAATAGTGAGATGAATGGTCTGGAATTTGTGTTGAAATTTAATGTGAAATGATTTTTTAAATTTAGTTTTAGGTTTAATAATTGAAATTTTATGTTAGAAAAGTCATTTATATCGTCCACTATCATCGAACAAGTTTTAATTTTTTAATTTTAATTTTAATTTTTATAAAAAGTTAAAAAATTATAAATTTTTAAAATAAAAAATTATAAAATAAAATAAATTAATTATATATGTTATTTTAAAATTAAATAATATAACTAGTGGGGATATATTGGGGGAGTGGATTTTTATTAAAGAAATGGGTATTTTGGGGATTTTGTCAAAGGGCCAAAAACGGGTCTGGATCATTATTGAATGCTTTCTGAGGATGGTTCCCTTATTTCTCTCTTATAAAAAGGGGCCAAGATAAGAAAACAAACTTCTAGTTGAAGTTAAGGGTGGCAAAAAAAAAATCCGGATCCGGTCTGGTTCGGTCTGCCCGGGTAGACTCGGCCACGGTTCCGGTTCCGAACCGGAACCGAACCGGTTGGAACTGGACGGTTCCGGTTCCAACCGGTTCCGGTTCCGGTTCCGGAACCGAACCGGAATGGGACCGATTCGGTTGGGGTTCCACCCCAACTCGAACCGGTCCGAACCGGTGGAACCGTACGGTTCCACCGGTTCGGACGGTTCCAACCGGAACCGAACGGTTCCGGTTGGAACCGTCGGGTTCCTGTTGGAACCGTAGGGTTCCAACAGGAACCCTACGGCCCCCAACGGCTACTGCCGTTGGGGGATGCAGGGAGCCGTTTGGCTCCCCTGCCAAAAAAAAAATAAAAATAAAATTATAAATTTTTTTTATATATAAAATAAAAATTACTAATGTACCCCTAATAACGGTAATAAAACGGTTATATTTAGGGGCATTTTTGGTATCAAAAAAATTCTAAAATTCTATAAATAGGATTCATTTTTCATAATTTCATCACACCAATTTCTCAACTCTCTCATTTTCTATAAATCTCTTATTCTCAATCTTACTTCAATACAATTCTCTTATTTTAGTTGTTAATTAATTTGTTATCATTCGGCATTCGCATCGCAATTATTCAAATGGCAAGCTCATCCGAGAACATAATGTCAAATATGCCGACCCAAGAGAGCGGCCCCAATGTCAGTGCACAATCACGGAGAAGAGAAGTTAAGGTTCGGTCCTCCGATATTTTCAAAATTCATTTTAATTTGGAACGCCTAGACGATGGTTCACAACGAGCAATTTGCAACTATTGTGGGGTTATCTATAAATTTTCTGGTGGATACGGAAATATGATCAAGCACATGGAGAAACATCATCCGGTTGAATTTGGCATTGATACGACGCAGACTCAAATGGCCAGGTACGCATCATCTAGTAGAGGTACGAGTAGTGTAGATTATTTAAATATTCTTATGCAAAAAATAGAGAAGAATTTGCGAAATTAACATGTATGGCACATCTTTCTTTAAGCTTTGGTGAAAAACTTCATTTTACTAATTACGTGCATAATGCTTTAAACCCTGCTGCATGTAGAATGACTCGAAACACAACAAAACGTCATATTTTCAAATTATATAAAGATGGTAAAATTATTTTAAATGAAATATTTAAAGAGATGAAACGTCATATTGTCATTGGATTGATGCATCATTTACCATGCAAAAATGACTCATTGCATTTAGAGTTTTTGATGACCAACATACTGCACATAATATTTATAGAATGATGAATGTAATTTTTGATGAATATGGTTTAGGAGAAAAAATTTTAACAATTGGATTTGATAATGCATCTGCAAATACTGCATCCATCAATGATTTAAAAGAAATATGTCAACCAAATTTAGGGGGTCGATTTTTTCATATTCGTTGTACATGTCATGTCCTAAACTTATGTGTGCAAGACGGTCTAAAATTATTATCTCCTTTCCTTGATCCTATTAAAACGGCACTTAACTGTATTTGGTCATATTCTCAAGTTAGGAGGGAATGGACCAAGTTTTGTAAAATAAATGGTATTAAACCGATTAAATTTTCTAGAGATGTTCCAACACGTTGGAATTCTACTTATTTTCTTTTATGTCAAGCACTTCAATACAAAGAAGCATTATGTAGTTTTTTTTCTCAACATGTTCAAAATATCACACTTTATTCTAGTCAATGGGATATTTGTGAAAGAATTTTAGATATTTTAAGAGTTTTTAATGATGCTACTTTAGTTTTTAGCGGTGTTTATTATCCCACTGCACATTTATTTCTTCTTGAGAGTTTGAATATTGTTGGCACTCTCGATGAACATGTTGACAGTGACGACCCTAATGATATTGTTTTGCTCGAAGCCATTACTGTTATGAAGGTAAAATGGTTGAATTATTTTAGAGAAATTCCTTTACTTTATCTTATTGCTGCTGTTTTTGATCCTAGATTTAAATTAGAAGGTTTGAATGGTGGTTTACAAGCTTACTATGGTTATTTATGAATATTAGATGACATTGATATTACGAGCATAATGACGAATTTAAAAAGTGATTTAATTATTTTATTTAATGATTATATTGTAAGATATAACTTAGGAACAATAGGTCAGTCTAGTAGTAGCGAACCGGTAATACATCCAAGCACTCTAGAAGCAACAGCTTGTGTGGATGATTGGACTCGAGCTGATCTGAGACAACAAGAAGATGCCCCCGATGATTTTGAAGATTTGTTCGATAATGCTTCTGCAACAAGTGCAAGCGGAAGCTGCGGACCCGGAGCCGAAGGATCAACTGATAATGATGATTGATAAATGTAAAATTATAATTTACAAAGGGGATATGTCTTAAACTTGTAATGGAACTACGTGAGCTTTGATTCCTCTCACCCTTGGAGGATACGTAGGCAACTTAAATTTTAAAAAATTTAAGCTCAAGCTCTTCAATGTAATAATTTTTTTTTTTTTTTTTATAAATTTAATCTCATTTTTTTTAATTAATAAATTTTTTTTTATTTAATGATTTGACTCCTCTCATTTTTTTATTTTAATTAATTAAAAAAAAAATTGAACCGAACCGAACCGGAACCGAACCGTTCGGTTCCGGTTCGGTTCGAGTTTCCGGTTCCACTTAAGTGTGGAACCGGAAACCGGCCGGTTCGGTTCGGTTCCGAACCGGAACCGAACCGCCGGCCGGGTCTATGCCCGGGTTTTGGCCCAGCCTGGGGGTAAAAATTTTCGAGTCGGGCCCGCGAAATAAAGGCCCGGCTCAGGCCCGAGCCGGGTCTAGCGCATTAAGCCCGGGCGGGGCTCGGGCTTAAAAACATATTATTTATATTTATATAATAAATTAAAAAGATTTAATTTTTTATTAATAAAAATCAAAATTTTATTACCAAACATATAACATCATGTGTCAATTAAGAGAATCATGGAAACAAAATAAAAAGCATCTTTAAATTGAAATTATTTTTTTTTTTGAAATTTTTGAAAATCTTATCGTCAAATCATCTTTTCCGGACTTAAACGGAGCAGGTAAAACCTCTGATTGTCCCAAACTCTTATAAGAAACACACTATTTGGATTCGAACCCATGACCTGAATGTCAGATCCCAAACCATACACCACCAAAACACGTACCTTGAAAACTTAAATTAAAATTACATAGAATATAATACAACAACTTGAAATACATAAACAATAAAACAATACACATATGATATCACATCATGATAAAGTGAAAATAAAGCATAAACAAACAAAATCAACATATAAAAAAAATGCTCAAATGAATCACATCAATACAAAATTCTCAAGTACTTTTAGTACCATCTTTAAAAGGCAAATGGTATCTTACCCTCTGCTTCAATTTTTTTTCCTCCTTCACTGAAACTTGAACCTCGGATTTGAGATCAACGAAGGCTCCTGGAGCGTCCATAAATGATGATAGGAAGCCAAAGAGGCGAGTATAGACGGTTGTCCCGCTGAATCCGAATTAAACGTGTTTTTATAAATTAATGAAAAATATAATTTGTTAATAAGATAATTTTTGTTTTATTATCTTTTTAAATGAAAGATCCGATAATTTTTTTTAAAAAAAATCAAATTTTGTCTCAAGTAAATCAATATTGTGACTATACTTTTATTTTTGATAGCTGTTAACAGACCGAGCAAACATTGCTAGTGGTGAGAATGAATTTACTTAGCAGGTGTTCACTGTTTAGAGTAGGAAACATCAGGGTCACATCCCGATTGCCTTTTCAAGTTATATTCTAAAATAAATCAAATCAAATAAAATATTTTCTTACTAGATAGGATCTATTAGACCCGGTCAAGGTTCCGGTTCCGGTTCCGAAACCGAATCAGAACCTGACCGGTTCGGTTAGAACCGCTGGAACCGAACGGTTCCAGTGGTTCCAACCGGAACCGTACTGTAAGGTTCCTCTTTGAAACTTACGTAAAAAAAAAAAATTTATTTACTTGGAACCGTAAGGTTTCACAAGTAAATCTCAATTTTTATTATTAATAATAATGATGTTTAAAATTGCAATACTAAAACATGAATGTCCACGTCCTTTTTATAACAAACTCTTGGTTATTGACTTCTTCATATAAGCGATGTGGGACACAATAGCCAAATAACAAATATCCCACATCGTTTATATGAATAAAGCACTAACCAAGAGTTGGTTATAAAAAAGATTCTATGTTAAAAGAATTTTATAAAAAATGATTCTATAAAAACAATGTGATAGTTTGAAAAAACATTACGATTATAGAATTTTTTTTCTATTTTTTAAAATTTATTATTAAAAAAAAAACCGGAAGGGGAACCGGAACCGACCGGTTCGGTTTACGATTCTGGTTCCGGTTCCACTTAAGTGTGGAACCGGGAACCGGCCGATTCGGTTCGGTTCCGAACCGGAACCGAACCGCCGGCCGGGTCTAGGATCAATTACATAGATTTTTTGACGTTATCGTTCTTTATCTAAAATCATTGGTTCATTAAACTTCATAAAATATAGTTTTTTTTATGGTTGATATAAATATCAACTCAGGCATTCTATATCTCGCTTGACATATGAAAAATATCATTATTATCCTATTCTCATCAAAATATTTAAAAATATACGTTGAAAATATCCGAATCATCTTAGCCGTGTTTCTCTCATCTACTTATCAATCGATATTATACTTAATTTTCAAATTCTATTTAAGAAAAAATATTGAAGTCTCATGCGGTTTGAAAGCTCTTACTTATATGTTGGATGAAATATCCTTAATTACTACTACATACCCATGAGGTGTTGGCATGGCAAAGTTGCGAAGAATGTTGTCCTTCGTGTTACAAAATGTACTCTTCAAAATACCCCATCGACAAGCGAGATCAATGGGTAAACCAACATATAGGGGTGATTATGGGAAGAGTCGATATAAACCGTCAGTTGGAGCCCCTAAATTTGACTTAAAATTAAAGCTTTCGAATCTAGAGAAATTTCAATTTTACTGTATAACATGATGTTAGTATAATTTGTGTCATTAAACAGTAATATAACTTGCAATCAAACAGATCAAAACAACAAAATAGATCTAGATGCATGAAACCCTAAAACCAGAAAACCATTAAAACAAACCAGAAAATGGAGATCACAGAATTGTCCAAGTCGAGATGATCTCTGTCCTTAAGAACTTATTGGCTCCGTCACAGGTGCTTTACGGATTCGTTTTGCCAACGTTCTCCCAGGATTACTTGGAATCTTCTTGTTCAATGAGCACTCCTTAACAAGTGTATGAACTAGGAATATGGTGAAACTCTATTAAAAACAAAGGAAAAACAATGTCTCTTTATATCAAAATCGGATTTCTTTCTGTATATCTATTTTGGATATCAAGCCTTCTTATATAAGGCATGGAAGGGTGCCAATAGGGCACCCTTTGGGTTGGGGTGCAACCCTCCAAAGGGTTATACCCCTCACAAGCACCCAATGATACCAAATGACAGAAATACCCTTAAATAAATATTTTGAAGAATTTCTAACAATCCCCCACAATTCTTCAAATATTCACAGAGACACTTCAGAGAGTTACCATGAACTAAAGCTGCATCGAAATAGGTAGCTTTCGCCTTGAACCTTTCCTAGTGAGTGACAATCGGATTTACTTGGCAAACCAGTGACCCATAGTCTTGAACTGTTCTGCCGTTGGTGTAAACCAAGACAATTGCCAACACACAGCTTTAATTCGACCATTTTCCCGTTCTACGGTTGTGTTCATTTTGGCCCTGAACAACGGTCCTGGATTCATCAAGTACTTTAGGGTAACCCGCCTTTAAAGGTTTACATGGAAGCGGCCTCACTTCTTACTTGAAATAGGTGATCTACTATGAAGAGATAATCTGTCTTTACCCCCATTATGACTCATCTCCTAATATAGTGATCATTAAAAGCCTTAGCTTATTCTAACCAATGACAGACAGCACTCAGCGTCATTATCAGAATGGGAAAGAGTACGAAACTCTTCAGTGCTTGTTTTGAATTGCACAAAGTTTCTGTTGTCCCTTTTGAACCTAGATCTTGGGATATCCAGTCAACTAGGTTGGGTTTCCACAGTGACAATTCTTAGATTATAGGCTTCAAGCCCATTCCCCTCGATGACTTCTCAACTTGCTCTCGAGGTAAACCTTTAGTTAGTGGATCCGCTAGGTTTTCCTTCGACCTGACATAATCGATCGTTATTATGCCACTTGAGAGCAGTTGACGTATGATATTATGTCTCTGACGTATGTGTCGAGACTTACCATTATACATTGTATTCTGGGCTCTCCCAATTGCCGATTGGCTATCACAATGTATGCTAATCGCTGGCACCGGTTTGGGCCAACTAGGAATATCCTCCAGGAAGTTTCTAAGCCATTCTGCTTCTTCCGCTGTTTTGTCTAACGCTATGAATTCTGATTCCATAGTAGACCGGGCAATACACGTTTATTGCCGATTGGCTATCACAATGTATGCTAATCGCTGGCACCGGTTTGGGCCAACTAGGAATATCCTCCAGGAAGTTTCTAAGCCATTCTGTTTCTTCCGCTGTTTTGTCTAACGCTATGAATTCTGATTCCATAGTAGACCGGGCAATACACGTTTGCCTCGAGGATTTCCATGACACGGCTGCATTACCAAGTGTGAAAACAAATCCACTCGTGGATTTGGAATCCACCGTATGAGATATCCAGTTAGCATCGTTGTAACCCTCTAGTACAGCAGGATATCTTTCGTAATGTAGCCCATGTTTTGAAGTTTCTCGCAGATACCTCAAAACTCTTACTATGGCTTTCCAGTGGTTGTGTCCTGGATTGCTCGTATATCTGCTAAGCCGATTCACAACTTGAGCGATATCAGGTCGCGTGCAATTCGTGAGATACATCAGACTTCCGATGATTCTCGAATACTCTAGTTGCGATATGCTTGAACCAGTATTCTTTGATAAATGAAGAGTTAGGTCTACAGGGGTTCTAGCCACATTTAGATCCCCTTTGATATATTTATCGAGTATCTTCTCAATATAATGAGTCTGTGATAATATATATCCGTCTGATGTTCTAGAAATCTTTATTCCTATGATCACATCAGCTATCCCAATATCTTTCATATCAAATCTGCTGGATAACACATTTTTGGTAGACTGAATCATTTCATGATTACTACCAATTATCAGCATATCGTCTACATAGAGACACACAATGACATATCCTTTTTGAGTTGATTTAGTGTACACACACTTATCACACTCATTGGTTTTGAACCCATTTGACAACATTTCTTTGTCAAATTTCTCATGCCATTGTTTCGGTGCTTGTTTTAATCCATACAAGGATTTTACAAGTTTGCACACCTTCTGTTCTTGTCCAGGAACACAAAACCCTTCTGGTTGTTCCATGTAAATCTCTTCATCCAATTCACCATTCAAGAATGCCGTCTTTACATCCATTTGATGTATTTCAAGACCAAATATAGCTGTTATGGCTATGAGCATTCTTATCGATGTGATACGTGTCACTGGTGAATAGGTGTCAAAGTAATCAAGGCCCTCCTTTTGTCTATAACCTTTTATGACAAGTCTTGCCTTGTACTTATCTATTGATCCATCCGTTTTCATCTTCCTTTTGAATATCCATTTGTAGCCCAATGGCTTACAACCTGGTGGAAGATCAACCAACTCCCAAGTATGGTTCTGTAGGATTGAATCAATCTCACTATTTATCGCCTCTTTCCAAAGAGGTGCCTTATGAGAAGACATAGCTTCTTTATAGCTTTGAGGCTCATTTTCTAACAGGTATGTCAGAAAATCGGGACCAAACGACTTAGACGTTCTAGCTCTTTTGCTACGTCTAGGCTCGATTGTCTCAGTAGAAACATGTTTATCTGATTCTAGGTCAACCTGATCACTGTCCTTGACAGCGTCAGTCGTTCTTTTGAGAGACACTGTGCGCTGTTCTTCCTTACAGGGAAACGTCTCTTCAAAAAATGTCGCATTCCTTGACTCAATTATCATTTCCGGATTGATGTCAGGAATCTCTGACTTGTGTACCAAGAATCGATACGCACTACTGTTGCGAGCATATCCAATGAATATACAGTCAACAGTTTTTGGTCATATTTTAACCTTCTTAGGTTTAGGAACCATTACTTTGGCAAGACACCCCCACACTTTGAGGTATTTGTAGGAAGGTACGAAACCTTTCCAGAACTCATATGGTGTCTTGTCCAACTTCCTGTGAGGAAGTTTGTTAAGAACGTAATTCGCGGAAAGCAAAGCTTCCCCCCACAAGTTCTGGGGTAGTCCCGAACTTGTCAACATGGCGTTCATCATTTCCTTCAACGTTCGGTTTTTGCGTTCTGCAATTCCGTTCTGTTGAGGAGAATAAGGAGCAGTGGTTTCGTGAATAATTCCATGCACAGTGTCTGAAGTTCGAAGCTTTCATGGACTGGCGAGTTTCTACAGGCGTTTTGTGAAGGACTTCAGTAGTATAGCCGCACCATTGACTGAGGTAGTCAAGAAGACTGTTGGATTTCAGTGGGGTGAAGCTCAAGGGAATGCTTTTCAGACTCTCAGGGAAAGGTTATGCAGTGCACCAGTCCTCGCACTACCTAATTTTGAGAACACATTTGAGATAGAGTGTGACGCAAGCGGAATAGGTATTGGGGCGGTATTGATGCAAGAGAAAAGACCGATTGCGTACTTCAGTGAAAAGTTGAACGGGGCAGCTTTGAGGTATCCCACGTACGATAAGGAGTTGTATGCACTTGTTCGAGCACTGGAGAATTGGCAGCATTACCTATGGCCCAAAGAGTTCGTGATACACACAGATCATGAGAGTTTGAAACACCTTAAAGGACAAGGAAAACTGAACAAGAGGCATGCTAAATGGATGGAGTTTGTAGAGACATTCCCGTACGTCATTCGCTACAAACAAGGTAAGGAAAATATAGTTGCAGATGCCTTATCACGCAGGTATGTTTTACTTACTTCTTTAAGTGCTAAAATGTTAGGATTTGAATTTATTAAAGAGCTTTATGCATGTGATGTGGAGTTTTGTGATATATATGCTGCATGTATTAAATCTGCATTTAGTAAATTCTACCAGCATGAGGGATTTCTGTTTAGAGAAAATAAGTTGTGCATTCCTTCTTGTAGTATGCGTGAGCTATTAGTGAGAGAGGCTCATGGAGGTGGACTAATGGGACATTTTGGAATTAGTAAGACCCTAGAAACCTTAAAGGAGCATTTTTATTGGCCTAGGATGAAGCGCGATGTAGAGCGAATTTGTGATCGGTGTCTCACTTGTAGAAAAGCCAAATCTAGGGTGAAGCCTCATGGATTATATACTCCATTACCTGTACCTAGTGAACCATGGGTAGATATTTCGATGGATTTTGTGTTGGGTTTACCTAGGACTAAACGAGGTAAGGATTCCATTTTTGTAGTGGTTGATAGATTTAGCAAAATGGCACACTTTATTGCATGCCATAAAACTGATGATGCCACTAATATATCAGACTTATTCTTTAGGGAAGTAGTACGACTACATGGGATTCCTAGGAGTATAGTTTCTGATAGAGATGTTAAATTCTTGAGTCATTTCTGGAAGGTTTTGTGGGGTAAGCTAGGGACTAAATTACTTCATTCTACTACGTGTCACCCTCAAACAAATGGACAGACAGAGGTGGTCAATAGGACTTTGACTCAATTGCTTCGCACTATAGTCACTAAAAATCTAAAATCATGGGAAGAGTGTTTGCCATTTATAGAGTTTGCATACAATATGTGCATTCATTCTTCTACTTCATATTCACCTTTTGAAATTGTATATGGCTTTAACCCACTAACACCATTGGATTTATTGCCTTTGCCTGTTGAGGAAAGAGTAGGTTTAGATGGGAAAAAGAAAGCAGAATTGGTGAAACAAATACATGAGAAAGCACGTGAACACATATTACGGAAAAATGAGCAGTACGCTTCTCATGCGAATAAAGGTCGTAAACGCGTGGTGTTTGAGCCTGGTGATTGGGTTTGGTTACACATGCGTAAGGAAAGGTTTCCGGCTCAACGAAGATCCAAGCTTCAACCCCGAGGAGATGGTCCTTTTCAAGTCATCGAAAGGATTAATGATAATGCATATAAGCTTGATCTGCCTGGTGAGTATAATGTTTCTGCTTCATTTAATGTCTCTGATTTGTCCTCTTTTGATGCAGGTGTCGATTCGAGGTCGAATCCTTTTCAAGAGGGAGGGGATGATGTGATCCTAGCTGCACCTGATTCGGTCCAGACCACAACCGATCCAATCCATGTACCAGTTGGACCAATTACAAGACACAGAGCTCATTCTGGATCACATCACAGTATTTCATGAATGATTAATTGCAGTTCACCCAACTGAGACATCACCGTCCTTGAATCTACCATTTTGTAGTCCAGGAACCTACCCACGACAAATTTCTTTTGTCCGGCATCTTCAGTTTTATACTTATTCTCGAGAGATTCCCAGAGAATCTTCGCAGAAGTCATGCCTTGGTACACATTGTACAGGGTATTGTCAAGACCACCCAAAAGGTAGTTCTTGCATAAGAAGTCTCCAGACATCCAAGTCTGTTCTCGCTCTTCCTTGGCCAATTCGGATTCACCCTCCACAGGACCCGGAGGATCTTTGAGGAATTTTGCCAACTGGAGAGTTGTCAGGTAGAACAGCATCTTGCTCTGCCATTGTTTGAAATTTGCCCCACCAAATTTCTCCGGTTTTTCTCCATGAGAGACCGGTACCGTGATATTTCCGCTAGCCATATGTAACTGGAAAATCAACAGGGTCAATTAGTCTACGAAAGACAAATTGCACAACGATCAACGAATGATCTTGTTCAAAGTGATATACGATAAATGTAGATATAAGTCAATCAAGATTGGATGGAATTACTTGTGTATTATTACACTTTAAATTCTCAACCAATTATGCAACAATCAAACAATTTCAACTTTATCACTATGTGTATGCTTGTGATAATTGAACAACCTAATAATAACTTAAATCTATACTACCAAGATTAATGTGTTTAAGTTTGTAGTTTCTATGAATTACAGGACTATTGCGTTAGTGTCGCGTTCGTATCTACGTTCGAACGAGACTGTCCAGTGTGTGTGCGTTCGTGTTGCGTTTGATAACGCGTTCGAACGATGTGTTTCCAGAGAGTTCACGTTCGAGTAGCGTTGGATAACGCGTTCGAACGGAATGATTCCAGAGAGTTCACGTTCGTAAAGCGTTCGTGAACGCGTTCGAACGGAATGATCAGAGAGTTTGCGTTCGAGTTGCGTTTAGGACGCGTTCGAACGTTCTAAGGCAGAAGGCTTGCGTTCGAGGTGCGTTTGAAGACGCGTTCGAACGTTCTTACGAGAATTCAAATTTTTAGCCTTCGCGTGCGTTGGGCGTTCGAACGCCCTACAGGTTTTTCATGCACAGTTCGTATTTTCCAGAAAATATTCAAATCCTAACATGCAAATTACTATCTAATAACACGATCAATAAGTTCTTAAGATTGTTAGTATAATTTGTGTCATTAAACAGTAATATAACTTGCAATCAAACAGATCAAAACAACAAAATAGATATAGATGCATGAAACCCTAAAACCAGAAAACCATTAAAACAAACCAGAAAATGGAGATCACAGAATTGTCCAAGTCGAGATGATCTCTGTCCTTAAGAACTTATTGGCTCCGTCACAGGTGCTTTACGGATTCGTTTTGCCAACGTTCTCCCAGGATTACTTGGAATCTTCTTGTTCAAGGAGCACTCCTTAACAAGTGTATGAACTAGGAATATGGTGAAACTCTCTTAAAAACAAAGGAAAAACAATGTCTCTTTATATCAAAATCGGATTTCTTTCTGTATATCTATTTTGGATATCAAGCCTTCTTATATAAGGCATGGAAGGGTGCCAATAGGGCACCCTTTGGGTTGGGGTGCAACCCTCCAAAGGGTTATACCCCTCACAAGCACCCAATGATACCAAATGACAGAAATACCCTTAAATAAATATTTTGAAGAATTTCTAACACATGACTCATAATTTTTATCATTTATAAATAAGGATCTCATTTTAAGAATTCACCTAGAACCACATAAATTTAAGACAATTTAATATCCTCTTTGTGATAGAATTTATGAAGTTGGAAGAAACCAACCATTGAGGAGAAGGGACTTGGGAAAGTTTGAACCCAATTCCCGAGCGATGTATACAAGAGCATAATATTATTACTTTATAAAATTAAATTAATAAATTTATTAAATAAAAATCATATTGCAATAAAAATACATATTATTACTTTATAAATTTTATATTATAATAAGAAAACATATTAAATATCCTATTAAAATAAAAAAAAATATATTAAATTATCTACAATTAACCTAACCTCTATAATTAATTTGTTATTATTAAATTATAAAATTAAAATAATAAATTATTAACATAATATTTTTAAGCATCATCATCGCCCTCATCACGCCACGTGGTATGTTTATGTTAAAGTTATAAAATTAAATTAATAAATCTATTAAATAAAAATACATATTACAATAAAAATACATATTATAATTTTATAAGAATTATATTATTACAACAAAATTAAATATCCTATTAAAATAAAAAAAAAATACTATTAAATTATCTACAATTAACATAACCTCAACAATTCATTTTTTTATTATTAAATTATAAAATTAAAATATTTCTACAATTATTTTTTAATATTAAATTATAAAATTAAAATAATAAATTATTAACATAAGAAATATATTACAATATAAAAACATAAAACATTATTAAAGTAAGAAACATATTAATTTAATTAATTAATAAATATTTTAATTTATTATTATTAATAATAATAAAACCTATTATAATAAGAAAATATATTATAATCTCTCACTAAAATAAAAAACACATGTGTCATTTAATTTATACAATTAACCTCTAAAATTAATTTTTATTATTAAATTATAAAATTAAAATATCTTTACAATTAATTTTGTATTAAATAAAAAATATATTATAATAAAAATACGTATTATAATTTTACAAGAACTGTATTATAATAAGAAAATATATTATACTATCCTATTACAATTAAAAAAGACTATTAAATTATAAAATTAAATTAATAAATCTATTAAATAAGAACCTCATTATATAGTGTAATCTTCTATTAAAATAAAAAATATACGTGACACATAATCTATACAATTAATGTTTTTATTATTAAATTATAAATAATTTATAATTAAAATAAAAAACTTGTTATAATATAAAAATATAATATCCTATTAAAATAAGAAACCTAAATAGTAGCCGCCCATAAAACCTAGCCAATTTTTTGGATTTCGGGTCTATTATTATTTGTTATTTTATTTTGAATTATTTTTTTAAGTTTTTTTATTTGATGAATTTTTTATTATTTACTATGTTTCAAGATGCAAACTCTGACTATTAATTATTGTACAATGAATTAGAAATATTATTTGAGTACTTAGAGACAAACGAATGAGACATAAATATTACATGTAAGTAAATCAATTGTCTCATTTCTGTACGTTTACCTAATACAACACAAGTAAGATACATTTGAAAAGTTCAAAGAGTATCGTGTTAAGGTTGAGAATCAATTAGGAAAAACGATCAAAACTATTCAATTACAAGATCAATATCTAAAATATATTCTCAATCCATATAAGTGCGGGCCGTGTACTAATTTATAATAATATCACTAACGTTTTTATAAAAAAATATTACTATAATATTTACAAGTTTATCGCTCTAATATTTACAAGAGTTTACCACTCTTATTTTTTTAGAAATTTATTAATTTTCTGAACTATGTCGATAATTATTTGAAATAAAAAAAGTCATAATTTACTTTTTGATAGACAAACAGGTTTGTTTAACTCTTAAGCATCGTAAGACGCAATTTCAATATTGACTAATTGCATATGAACAGTATCTTTTAACTTGATGTATTTTCTTATATCTTAACAAAACTTTTTTTAAAAAAATTTATTTATAAATATATGTCATTGAGATAAATCTGTTACTTGAAAAAAATTTAGTTTAACCCATCCTAAGAAGAAAAACAATTCTAGCTTCCCCTTTAATCTCATATTTTTCAATCCGAAAATTTGTTAAATGTATTGTACAAATTAATGAAAGGTATAGTTTATTAATAAAATAATTTTAATACGAAAACGTATGTACCATTTTTCTTATAAAAATCAAATTTCGATGATTTCATTGAAAAGTGGAGGTTATGACAATAAATCCAATTCAGACTTCGAAAGTAGCTGTTTCAGCTAGGGGTGGAAAAAAACCGACCGAACCGAACCAAACCGCAAATCGAACCAAACCGGACCTCCGGTTTGGATTGGCCCACCCCAAACGGTTTACGGTTCGGTTCAGGAGCTAATCCGAACCGCACCTGTTAAACCAAACCGAACCGTTATAATTAAAAAAATTATATATTTTTATAAAAAAATTTGTATTTTTCTTTTAATTTTATTCTATGTTTTCTTTTTATTAGTATGTTAATACTTTTATTCTTAAGTTTTTTGTTAATACTTTTATTCTTCAATTTATTTGTTAATACTTTTATTCTTAAATTTTTTGTTTTATGGTAGCATCATTATTCTTGAAAGTAAGATGTTGAATTTGTCTCTTAATTAGAACGATGGTAGCATCATTATTCAAGGTAATTTTTTAAAAAATACAAGAATAAATTGTGCTTCATTTTTCAATCCTTAATGGAGTGCATGTGTTCCCTGGAGTTACATCTTACACCCTAGCACTTCATACTATTTGTTGGATAGACTAGTTTTTTTTTTTTTTTTTTTGTCTTCACTTAAGTGGATGAAAATTTGTTTTAAATATAATAATCCGTAAACCGAACCGAACCAATCCGTAAACCGCTGGTTTAAAAAATTTTCAATCAGAACCAAACCGTTATTTAATGGTTTGGTTTGAGAGATAAAAAAATCCGAACAGTAAAATATGGTTTGGTTCGGTTTTTAGTAAAAACCGAACCAAACCGAAACGCGCCCACCACTAGATTCAGCAAATGCCTCGACTTTTTTAGCTCATGTTCTGATTACGCGACTGTAATTTTTATTTACATTTGACACTAAACCAACATATGGTTTTATATTTACAATTGAACAAGTCAGAAAACTAACCTTGTTTCACTCTAATTCCATTGAATTATATCCACAATTAGAGAAGTAACATTGCAAATTTACCTCAAAATGTATGGACAATCAACCAAGTGTCCATCATTTACAGGTCAATACATTCAAATCCTCACCATTGCAAGAAAAAGGCAAGTATCCATTTGTAATCTGGATATAATAAATTTGTTTTGTATAAACATTATTTCTTTTTCAGCCTTTTTATTTTATTTTATTTTCCTTTGATCATCAGAAAACCTGAAACATTACTTGTTCCTTTCTTTTAAATCTTCAAAAAGTTTCCGAAAATTCGGATCTTTTTCAAAGAAAGGGAAAAAGAAAATGGCATCATCATTCACAGGAACTTTGGACAAATGCAGCGCTTGTGATAAGACTGTGTATGTTGTAGACATGTTAACACTTGAAGGAATGCCTTATCATAAATCCTGCTTCAAATGCAGCCACTGCAAAGGAACTCTTGTGGTATGTTGATTAATATAATTTTTTTTTTTTTTGAAATTGTTGGAAATCCCGCTGCCAAACTACTCATTCTGGGTTTAAGCGGAGCAGGTAAAACCTCCGGCTGTCTCAGACTCTTACAATAAACGCACTCATTAGATTCGAACCCAGCAAACCCAGCAAAGCCAGTCTCGTATTTTAACAAAATGCGGGATCCTGCAATAGAAACGGTCATTGGCAATTGTGGGATCCAGCGTTTTGTTAAAAAACGGGACAAAATTTTGTTTGGTCGCAAAACGTTTTGTTGGGTCTCTGTTTGTCGATCACAGAAAAGTTTCTATGAGTGAGCCTCTATTTGTCGACCACAATATTTCGTGACACAACGTGAAATATATATATTATATATATATATATATATATATATATTGTTACTCTAAGGGGCGTGGTTTGGTAGTAAATGATTTATGATTTGATTGTCGAGTTCGAATACATGAGGTGTATTTCTTGTAATAAGCAGTCGGGGTTTTATATTTTCCACTTAAGCCTGAGTCGGGTGATTTGGTGTCTTAAATTATGTTTCTCCTATCCTTTTTTTGTTTTTTTGGTGCTTTCATTTTATTATAAATGCTCATTGACAGATGAGCAACTACTCATCCATGGATGGAGTCCTCTACTGCAAGACTCATTTCGAGCAACTTTTCAAGGAATCCGGCAATTTTAGCAAGAATTTTCAGACTGGTAAAGAATCCTTTGTCTTGTCTGAATGTTCATAAGATTTTGTTTGGCTAAGCAATAAGTTTTCTCATTGATGAATGATCTTACAGGAACAAAAGCAGAGAAACAAAATGAGCTGGTATGTTTCTATGCCCTCTAATTCTGTAAATTTCCATGCTTATTTATAATTGTATGCCTTTAAATGTATCATTAAATTGAAAGCACTTATGCTAGATTTGCATGGGAAATGGAAACACCCTTCTACTTAAAGGATCATGATTGTGTTGAACACTGAATCAATTGTCACGATTTATTTAATGTGGACCCACGTAAATCCATTTTATCTTCAACCGTTGATCCAATTCTCCGCACAAACTCAGCTCAGATGCTAATTCTATACCGTAAATCCATTTTATCTTCAACCGTTGATCCAATTCTCCGCACAAACTCAGCTCAGATGCTAATTCTATACTTAATGGGATTTATCATCTTCAAACTCATATTTTTTTTTTACTTTATCAATTAGCAGAATAGAGCCCCCAGCAAGCTTTCCTCCATGTTCAGTGGAACTCAAGACAAATGTGCTGCTTGCGAGAAAACTGTGTATCCCTTGGAGAAGGTTTGTAATGCTTTGATCACTTTTCTATTTGATTAAGACTACTGAATAAGAATTAGGCCGAATTAAAGTTTCACATTGGATCTTAGTTAAATTTATGAATGATCAATTGAAATGGAGATTAGTTTCAATTGTAATTGACAACTTTATGATCATTTATGTCGAAATTCATGTCCCAACTCAACCCAAACACTAGCTTGGAAGTAGAGGGTTGTCCAATATTTATATTTTAAGTTCGTTCATTCACTTAAAATGATGTGAGATTTTTTCCTCGATAACGTGGATAGGTAATGTGGGCCCACTCGAGCATGAGTTTAGCTCTGATACCATATTGAAATCCATAAGCCTAACTCAACCCAAAAATAGTTTGAGAATAGAGGGTTATCCGATATTTATATATTTTCGAAAACAGGTGACAATGGAAGGAGAATGTTTCCACAAGACATGCTTTAAGTGTGTTCATGGAGGTTGCCCTCTCACACACTCATCATATGCTGCTCTTGATGGAGTGCTCTACTGCAAGCATCACTTTGCTCAGCTGTTCATGGAGAAAGGAAATTACAGTCATGTCCTCAAAGGTGCTACTCATAGAAGAACAACTTCTTCTTCTACACCACCTCCTGAACAATCTGAGACTAAACCAGATGGTGCTGAAAACCAGACAGAGGAGAAATCTTAGTTCATAAGAGAATATCATTCCATGAATTCTTCTCTTTTCCACCAAACTAAAATTCTTGTGTTATTGTTCAAAAATTGTTTTTGAATTTGTTTATTTTTATGAGTCTTTGATACCATTCATGTGATACACTAAATTGAGTTCTTTAGGCTGTTGCCAAAATATTTGTTGCTGTCAAATTTGACTTGTGCACATATTAAACTTTGTTTCTTTTTGTGTAATGATCTTGTTACTTCTGAACTGAGGTTCCACAATTCAAGTTACCCAATTGCTTAATTGCAACGAGGAATTATGTTAACTGATAAAAATCATCTCATCTCTTATCAATAAAAACACGGGTCGTTAAGATTACGTACATCAAGACCTTCCAAAAATCCTGTTTATATCAAAAGTCTTGAAACAGCGCCTTTACACTCAAAATTTGTTCAATGAACTTTGTTGATATAAACGGTTAGAATAGATGTTTGCCTAAAAATAAAGGGTGAGTCATGCTAACAAATGCCCGAATTTATATTTGGAAAGTTTTCACATCATTTTTGGAGGAAATTTAAAAAATTATCAAAACATTAATTACTTTTTCCTTTTTTCCATAAAAACTTTCCAAAAATAGATTCTTAATGAGTGTCCTTAGTAGACCCGGCCACGGTTCCGGTTTGGAACCGGAACCGAACCGGAACCGAACCGGTTGGAACCAGAAGGTTTCGGTTCCAACCGGTTCCGGAACCGAACCGGAATGTGACCGGTTCGGTTGGGGTTCCACCCCAACTCGAACCCGTCCGAACCGGAACCGAACGGTTCCGGTTGGAACCGTCGGGTTCCTGTTGGAACCGTAGGGTTCCAACAGGAACCCTACGACCCCCAACGGCTACTAGCCGTTGGGGGCCAAATTTCCCCCAACGGCTAGTGCCGTTGGGGGATGCAGGGAGCCGTTTGGCTCCCTGCCAAAAAAAAATAAAAAAATAAAAAAATTTATATTTTTATTATATAAAATAAAAATTACTAATGTACCCCTAATAACGGTAATAAAACGGTTATATTTAGGGGCATTTTTGGTATCAAAAAAATTCTAAAATTCTATAAATATGATTCATTTTTCATAATTTCATCACACAAATTCTCAACTCTCTCATTTTCTATAATTCTGTTATTCGCAATTATTCAATTTTCTTATTTTTCTTTTCCTAATTTCTCAAACGAAAAATGGCAAGCTCATCTGAGAACATAATGTCAAATATGCCAACCCAAGAGAGCGGCCCTAGTGTCAGTGCACAATCACGGAGAAGAGAAGCTAAGGCTCGGTCCTCGGATATTTTCAAAATTCATTTTAATTTGGAACGCCTAGAAGATGATTCACAACGAGCAGTTTGCAACTATTGTGGGGTTATCTACAAATTTTCTGGTGGATATGGCAATATGATCAAGCACATGGAAAAACATCATCCGGTTGAATTTGGCATTGATACGACGCAAACTCAAATGGCCAGGTACGCATCATCAAGTAGAGGTACGAGTGCTTTAGATTTATTTAAATATTCTGATGCAAAAAATAGAGAAGAATTTGCGAAATTAACTTGTATGGCACATCTTTCTTTAAGCTTTGGTGAAAAACTTCATTTTACTAATCACGTGCATAATGCTTTAAACCCTTCTGCATGTAGAATGACTCGAAACACAACAAAACGTCATATTTTAAATTATACAAAGATGGTAAAATTATTTTAAATGAAATATTTAAAGAGATGAAAGGTCGTATTTCTGTATGTTCTGATATTTGGAGTGATCATTGGCAAACACACTCATACATGAGTGTGACTTGTCATTGGATTGATGCATCATTTACCATGCAAAAACGACTTATTGCATTTAGAGTTTTGATGACCAACATACTGCACATAATATTTATAGAATGATGAAGGTAATTTTTGATGAATATGGTTTAGGAGAAAAAATTTTAACAATTGGATTTGATAATGCATCTGCAAATACTGCATCCATCAATGATTTAAAAGAAATATGTCAACCAAATTTAGGGGGTCGGTTTTTTCATATTTGTTGTACATGTCATGTCCTCAACTTATGTGTGCAAGACGGTCTAAAATTATTATCACCTTTCCTTGATCCAATTAAAACGGCACTTAACTGTATTTGGTCATATTCTCAAATTAGGAGAGAATGGACCAAGTTTTGTAAAATAAATGGTATTAAACCGATTAAATTTTCAAGAGATGTTCCAACACGTTGGAATTCTACTTATTTTCTTTTATGTCAAGCATTTCAATACAAAGATGCATTATGTAGTTTTTTTTCTCAACATGTTCAAAATATCACACTTTATCCTAGTCAATGGGATATTTGTGAAATTTTTTTAGATATTTTAAAAGTTTTTAATGATGCTACTTTAGTTTTTAGCGGCGTTTATTATCCTACAGCACATTTATTTCTTCTTGAGAGTTTAAATATTGTTGGCACTATCGATGAGCATGTTGACAGTAGCGATCCTAATGATATTGTTTTGTTAGAAGCCATTACTGTTATGAAGGTAAAATGGTTAAACTATTTTAGAGAAATTCCTTTACTTTATCTTATTGCTGCTGTTTTTGATCCTAGATTTAAATTAGAAGGTTTGAATGGTGCTTTACAAGCTTATTATGGTTATTTAGGAATATTAGATGAAATTGACATTACTAGATTAATGACGAAATTAAGAAATGATTTAATTGAGTTATTTAATGATTATATTGTAAGATATAACTTAGGAAGATTAGGTCAATCTAGTAGTAGCGAACCGGTAATTCAAACAAGACTTAGCGCAGGGGATCGTTGGTTATTGCAACGAAATAAAAAAGCTAGGGATACGACAACTAATAACCCTGAATTAGATAATTATTTATCTACAAATTTTGAGTTTTCTAATGAAAGTTTATGCAGTAAAAATTTTAAAATCCTTGAATGGTGGAACCGGCATCAAAATATATATCCGGTTTTATCTATTATTGCTAAAGAGATCTTGGCAGCACCTATTTCCACCGTTGTGGTTGAGCAAGCCTTCAGCTTGGGAGATAATATATTGGAAGCTAGGCGATCTTCATTACATCCCAGCATTCTAGAAGCAACAGCTTGTGTGGATGATTGGACTCGAGCTGATCTGAGACAACAAGAAGATGCCCCCGATGATTGTGAAGATTTGTTCGATAATGCTTCTGCAACAAGTGCAAGCGGAACCGGAGCCGAAGGATCAACCGATAATGATGATTGATAATTGTAAAATTATAATTTACAAATGGGATATGTCTAAAAGACTAAAACTTGTAATGGAACTACGTGAACTTTGATTCCTCTCACCCTTGGAGGATACGTAGGCAACTTAAATTTTAAAAATTTAATCTCATTTTTTTTATTTTAATTAATTAAAAAAAAAAAGGAACCGACCGAACCGGAACCGAACGGTTCGGTTCCGGTTCGGTTTTCGGTTCCGGTTCCACTTAAGTGTGGAACCGGTAACCGGCCGGTTCGGTTCGGTTCCGAACCAGAACCGAACCGCCGGCCGGGTCTAGTCCTTAGGGCACTCATTAACATTTCCCAAATAAATACCCTTAAAAGAATGCATAGGAGCCCACTAGTGATCAAGTGCTTTTGCACCGAAAATAATTGAACTGTTATAAAATAATTTTTAGCCGATTTTTTTGGGGTTTTAAGACAAAAATCTAATGTTGTATTATTCCTTTTTCCTCAAAAAAATAAAATAAAAAGAAAAAAGAAGTGGGTGAAGTCTACATTATTTTACCCCGATTCTAGAATCAAATTTAGACATTATACTTTGAAAACGCTTATTTTTTCTTAGCAACCCCCGTGAGGTAATGAAGCCTTGTTATATTGATCGTATCTTTTTTTTTTAAATGGAAATTAACTTTCATTACTGAACTGATGTAAAAATACAAGAAATTTTTGAAGGAAAGTCTCCTTTCCAAATAACAGGTAAATATGCTAGAAAAACTTCCTTAGCTAGCGCATGGGCAATAACATTACTAGATCTAGGGGTGTAGCTAAGTTTAGATCCTGCTAATTCTGCTAACCTCTCCTTAATATCTTCAATAACCCAAAAAACTTCAATCTTGCTGCCCTCCCTGTTAGCAACCCAGTTGACGACATTCTGACAATCTGATTTAATCCATACTAGTCGACAATGGGCTTCCATTGCTACATCCAATCCAAAAGTGATTGCTTCCGCTTCCGCCGCTTCCACATCCCCACAAAATCTGGTGTTTTTGATAGCTGCTGCAATCACTTCCCCATTATCGTTTCTTATAACAACCCCAAGCTCTGCTATCATACTGTCTTTATCTATGGCTGCGTCCGTGTTAACCACAAAGTACCCCATCGGTACCACTTCATGCCTATCGTCTCCCCCCAACCTTCTATCATCAATCACTGTGTTATTCGCTCCCATAGCCGGACTTTTTATTCTTTTATACCCTTCAACAGTAGCTTCAGCCTTAGCCATTATCTGGATTAGGTTCTCCACTACATGCTCAAAAATGAACCTATTTCTAGCATTCCACAAGGTCCAACAAATAGCTACTACCAATTCCATATCTCTTCTCGCACAACCCTTCAGGCACCTAGAATGTCCCTATTATCTATATATTGATCGTGTCCTAGAAAGCCCAGACACGACATTTCCCATCATTTCGCGTTTCGGACACGGTGGGGACACCGAAACTCTTCGGACTCTAGAGATGGATAAAAAAATAACTGAAACTGAAAAATCAAACCGAACCGAAAAAGACCAACCAAAGTGACAATTTTGTTATTTTAAAAAAAATTGTTCAATATTTTAATTAAAAAACCGAAGCGAACATAATTAGAATAATTTTTTAACTAAAGAAATGAACCGAACCGAATTAATTGAATAATTTAGTTTATTGAATTTTTTAAAATCTAATCATATCATGTTGTTATTTTATAATTATATTTGTTACATTATTCAATTTATTTAGTGTTTAGTGATAATTAATTTTATGAAATATTTATAATTTTTTGCTTTGGTTATTATTCTTTATATTTTTCTACATTTTAAATAATTTAAATGATGACTATATCTTATGAAAAAAATTTATTGGTGTAGTTGTAATATTAGAAGAGTCACAGTATAAAAAACAAATTCAGTAAATATTAGATTCAGTAAATTTTATTAATTTTTTTTAATTTTTTAAAATTATTATTGAAAAGTTGAAAAAACCGAATTGTACCAAATTGAACCGATAATTAAAAATAATTATATATATATTTTTAAAAAAAAAAGACATACAATTACTTTTTAAAAAATCGAATAATTATATTTATAAAATTTTTTATAATCATTTTGAAACGGACCAAACTGTGCCTACCCCTATCGGACACATTCGGAAACATTTCCGAAATATTTCCAGATTTGGTCTATTCACAAACTCAGTACTTGCTCGATTCAATGCTTTCAGATGATGAGTTTGTTGATAATTTTCTCGCGGATAGCTCCAAGAGGTTGGCGAAAAGGCATTATATTTTCACCAAGCGACTTGAACAAGTAGGAATCAATTGCTTAAAAAGCAATGCGGGTCTTTTTTGTTGGATGGACTTGCGTCACCTGTTGAAGGAAAAAAACATTAGAAGATGAACTTGAGCTGTGACGCATGATTGTCAACGATGTTAAGCTTAACGTTTCCCCTGGCTCTTCTTTTTCATTACTGAGTTTGGTTGGTTTAGGGTTTGTTTCGCTAACATGGATGAATGCATGTGATTATGTTAGATTATATTTAACCAAACAATTAATATGATAGTTGGGTAATTGTGTATTTAATATGTGGTAGTTGTATAATACATATATAAAATGCCTCTCATTGTAATTCTAAATTCAAGCAAATGTTAATACACATTTTCTTCACAAATTCTCACATGGTATCAGACGCATGAGTTCCGATCTCTGGATAATATGTCATCGTCCCTGTCTCCAAACAGGTCTTATCTCATTGTTCATGTCTTCAAACAGGTCTTATCTCATTATCTATGTTTCCAAACATGTCTTATCTATTTGTCTCTGTCTCAAACATGTGTATCTAGGCTCCGATATTTCACCAAGTCTTTTCTTCCTGACTGTTACACAACCCTCGTTTACAAACTCAATCTGGTTTCCTGTTAGAACCAAATAATTAATATGATAGTTCAGTAATTGTGTATTTAATATGGTAGTTGAGTAGTTGTGTATTTAATATGACAGTGGTATAATACCTATATAAAAGCCTCTCATTGTAATTCTAAATTCAAGCGAATGTTAATACACATTTTCTTCACAAATTCTCACAGATTCCATTCGATATCGTTCTTTCTTGAATGGTAGCCATTGATATTTGATCATCAGATGATGATGATGTTGATTCACGGTTGAAAATACATTTGATGCTGCTAGTGTTAGTGCTTCCTCCTTTGCTCTTGTTGTAAATCTTGAGCCGGTAACACACGTTGATGAACTGCATGTACAGAAAAAGAAAATTAGTAAATAAAAAATGATATACATACATAAACTTTTCCCTAAAGTTTTCCATACTCTCTCACTATAGCTATAATGAGTTACAGTAGCTAACTATAGTTACAGTGAGAGAGTTGAGAAAACTTTCGGGAAAAATATATGTATATATATCATTTCTCTTAGTAAATATAGTACAATCAAAGTTCAACTAGTGAACTTTATTGATATATTGTTTTGTTTATATATATTTATAATATTTTAAAAAATATATTATTAACGTTTCCTATATCCATATTCGTGTCCGTATCTGATTCAGGAGAAAATATGCAATATAGCGGAGGTACCACGTCATCCGTGTAACAATCCAATTATATGTTGTCACACATGCTAACATATTAAGAAACAACTAAAAAAATGGATATTAAATCATACATGTCATTTACTAATTTGTTGGTGATATCACGTCACCCGTACTTCCGTTGCATCAAAGAATTACTCCCGATTCAGTGCCCATTGATGACATCATGTAACCGTTATTTTTATCATAAATTTAACTATTTCTTAACGAATATAACGTCCCACGTCAGATATTTAACAAGGTGACCTCACGCGCTTCTGGTTAGAACAAAAATGGATTGGGCGCTGACGTGCATACGTGGATGGCTGCGACAAACTGATCGTTTTACACGTACCTCAACTGCGAGTGGACATGCATAACCCCATTTCATTGGAATATCCTTATCCATAAGCATAATGAATCAAAAGCCCGCGAAGGCCATTACCGTAATTTCAAACTAAAATAATCAAATCAAAATAATTTATATTTTTCTCAGTCCTCAGAGATCGAGAGAGAGAGATTTTAACAAACAAAATAAAAGAGCCACGTTGTTGATTCGTTACCAGTTCTGTCATTTTCTGCTGGAGCTCTTCAATTTAACTAATCCATTGATTTTATCAGCTGTAGACGCCATCTCGCTTCTCATGACCGGTAACCTCACTCTCTTTCTGAATACTCAATAATCAATATTGTGTGTACTTTTTTTTTTTTTTTTTAAATGAATGCTTAAATGGATGGATTAAGAAAGACATAGTTAGAAATGGAGAAAATAAGAAAAAATGGGTGTAGTACTGAATGAGGAGAAGAGAGAAATACGATTAAGATGGGTGTCCCCAAGGGACCAGCCCAGCGGTTTGAGTTTGAGACCTTGTTTTCAAGTTCTCAGGTTCAAATCCTGAGTAGCACCCTTGTAAGGGCCTGTGATATCACCGGTTTATCCACATATCAATTGAATAACGTGGGGTTTCCCGGTATTCCAAAAAAAAAAATGTTTTGGGCATATATGATGTAAATCGTTAAGTGTTCCGGAGAGAAAATGAAAATAATAGTGCTGCCATATGTCAAGTGATGTAGAAGAAAGCCCAAGTTGACATAAATAGCAACCATAAAAGTGACCCGGGTTTGATGGAGTTTGATAAAACAATGATATCAAATAGATTATAATGACGTTAAAAAATCTATGTAGCTAACCCCACATAGTGGGAAAGGCTTGGTTGGTTTGGTTATTTCTATTACATATTTTGGGCTTATTTATGTGTTCGTATGGAATTTGGATTGAGCATAGCTTTATATAATTTTCTGCAATGCATGTGTATAAATAGAATGAGTAATTAAGACTAAATTTCGTATAGATTCTTATTTAATAACTATCGACCACAATTTCTAAAGCTAAGCTCAGCACTGAAATCCAAGTATTCACATTAATCATATGGATTTTTCTACTTTTTTTTTTTTTTTTTGCACCAGGTGCTTGACTAAATGAGTATGTGAAATATCTCGTAGGCTGTTTCTGTTTCTTTAAATATTGGGATGCACTGACTGGCATAAAGAAATGGTTTTTGCTTGTGGTTTACAGCAGCCTAATGTGTTTGAGGGTACCAGTTACAGAAAATCCGATCCATTAATTACTTCGAGGTTTAGATATGGATGTTTTTGTTATGATGTTTTCAAACGGAGGATTGTTTCAAAAACTCAGTCCACCAAAAACTTGAGGAAAACTATATCATATGCAGGCCGTTCGAATTCAAGTTTAGTTTTTAGAGGAAACTTTGATGATAATTTGTGGGGTTTGTATACATGCAAGTCTTTATTTTATAGTTTTGATGATTTTTCGAAGTTGTCAAGGGGAGTTAGTCCACCATGTCAAGGTAATGATTCTTTGGCATTTATTGATGGAAATGGTCGAAATGTTGAGTTTTCTGACAATGGTGATGGTCCAAAGGCAAAGAGTTTGGGTGAAGAAGAAAGAGAAACAAAAGAAGATGTGGAAGCGCCTAATACCAATGAATTGAGAGAATTATTAAGAACTGCAATGAAAGAATTGGAAGTTGCACGGCTGAATAGTACCATGTTTGAGGATAAGGCTCAGAGAATATCAGAAGCTGCAATAGCATTGAAGGATGAAGCAGAAAATGCATGGAATGATGTTAATGCTACGCTTGATATGATTCAAGAAATCGTGAATGAGGAGTGCATTGCCAAAGAAGCTGTTCGAAAAGCAACAATGGCTCTTTCTTTGGCTGAGGCAAGATTTCGAGTGGCTGTCGAATCATTACAAGTTTCTAAAGGAGAGGATGATACCAAAACTGGTGATAAAGTAGTGGGTGGAGTGCTATTGGCTGCTGAAAATGATATCAAGAAGTGTCAAGCACATTTGGAAACTTGTGAGACGGAATTGAGACGGTTGCAGAGTAAGAAGGAAGAGTTGCAGAAGGAAGTAGAAAGATTAAATGAGGTTGCAGAGAAAGTACAAATGAATGCATTGAAAGCTGAGGAAGAAGTCGCAAACATTATGCTATTAGCAGAGCAAGCCGTTGCTTTTGAGCTAGAGGCTACACAACGTGTGAATGATGCAGAGATTGCATTACAGAGAGCAGAGAAGTCGCTCTCCAATTCCTATGTTGATATCTCTGAAAGAACCAAAGGGTACATTTCAGGTGATGAGGCTGCTGTCGAAGAGAAGGCAGGTAGCACAGATGATGTTAATGTTGAAAGATACATAGATGTCCCAGTTAATGGTGATTATCTGGTCAGCGAGTCCTCACATGATACTCTATCTGATAAAGTCAATCAGAGTTCTGAGGAATTATACCAATCTGATGAAATGAGTGATCAGGAGAATGTAAAGTTGAATTTAGACTCTCCTAAAGATGCTGAAGTGGAAGCAGAAAAGTCAAAAAATGTTATTCAAACGAAAAAGCAGGAAACACAGAAAGATCTGGCTAGAGAGAGTTCACCCCTTAAGGCTTCGAAGATTTTGCAGAAAAAATCTTCTCGTTTCTTTCCTGCATCATTCTTCTCTTTTTCTGTAGATGGGACTGAGTCCACACCAGCATCAGTTTTCCAGGGGCTTATGGAGTATGTAAGGAAGCAATTGCCTAAGCTGGTTCTTGGGTCTTTGCTCTTGGGAGCAGGGTATGTATCACTGTTGCTACTGCTTTGTTTCTTTATATGTAATTTTGTAAAAATTCCTTCTTGATGTTACTTCATTAATCATGTGAATGTTGAAGGATATTGAGTTTGTGCTACATGCATCATCTGATTTTACTATTCATTTTAGTTTTCCATTACCAAGATTTTTTAACAACCATTGAAGCCTTTATCTGTCATTTTTCCCTATTAAATTATTGCTTTATTATGCTGGTGTAAATTCCTATTGTCAAAGTCTACAGTTCCTTCCCTGAGCTCTTCTGAAGGGTGTTTCTACTTAACTCTATTATTAGTTTCTTTTATTAGATTGTGACATTTAGTGTAAAGGTGCCTTCTTGAACATAAAATGATGAATCGATCACAGGGTTGCTTTTTATGCTTATCGAGCAGAGAAGAGCTCTCTGCGGCTTCAACAACCAGATGTGATTACCACAAGTATTGAAGAAGTTTCTTCAAATGCAAAGCCTATAATCCAAGAAATAAAGAAACTTCCTAAGAGAATGAAGAAGCTGCTGGATATGCTTCCTGAGCAAGAGGCATGCAATTTCGTGTATCATTAGCTTGTTCTGCCTTGGATCTTAAGTCCAATATGGCATTTCTTTTTTAAGTGATTCATATTTGAATTTTCTTAGATAAACGAGGAGGAAGCTTCACTCTTTGATGTGTTGTGGTTACTGCTTGCAAGTGTAATATTTGTACCTGCATTTCAGAAAATTCCTGGAGGTAATTAGAACTTACTATTCCTTAATATAATATATGCTTGTATAGTATATATGTGTTTGTAGTTCTAGAATATTCCTGATTGAAAGTTTATTATGAAATAGAGCTTGAACTTTTTTTATCAAAATTTTCCCTGGAATTTTGTACAGTAAAATGTTTTGGTGTCTCTTTGATCCTGATGAACATCTGGATATATGACAGCGAGTTCTTGCTCTAAATCAGATCCTGATTTTCTGTATAGTAATATACTTCTAATTTCTTCTATGTTCAGGAAGTCCTGTTCTTGGTTATTTGGCAGCTGGCATCTTGATTGGGCCTTATGGTCTTTCTATAATCCGTCATGTGCATGGGACAAAGGCAATTGCAGAATTCGGAGTTGTTTTCTTGCTATTTAATATTGGCCTAGAGGTGAATTTTCTTTTTCTACATTCCTTCTATCTTTATAGTTTATCCTCGCAATAATTTGGAAAGCTAACTCTCTTTGTTTTTCATTTTATAGCTTTCCGTTGAAAGGCTAAGTTCCATGAAAAAATATGTTTTTGGATTAGGTTCCGCTCAGGTGATTGAGAAACTTCCAATTTTTATTATCATATCTGTTTGGCTGAAAGCCATTTTGTCAGGTCTCAGGTGCCGTTCATCAATTTCTTAATTTTAGTTATTTAATGTTTATAATGCAGGTCTTGGTGACAGCAGTGGTGGTTGGCTTGGTTTCACATTATGTTTCTGGGCTGCCTGTTCCTGCAGCAATTGTCATAGGAAATGGACTGGCACTGTCTTCCACTGCTGTCGTCCTACAGGTACTTGTTATGACCTGTTGCTTCAGATTTCTGGCATAATAACTTCCTTGTACTGTGCCTCACCCATTTTTCTGGAGAAAAAACAGAACTGAAATATGTGAAATATTTGGAACTTTTTGTATCCTGATTCTGAATAGTTTAGGAACTTGTTTGTGCTGCAATATCGTTTATGTTATTTTATCTCGTCTTATATTCAAACTGTAAAACATTTATGATACTGCAAAATCTTTGAAATCAAACACCTGTTGAATGATCTATGATTAGTAACTTGGAAGTTCCTTAGCTTATGGCTGCCTCAGAGTTACCTTGTTGGTGAAGTCATTTTTGTAGTGGGTCTGTCAGTCAAGAATGCAACTAGGATTTACCTTCTTGTCATACCAGTTAATTAATTTTCATGGCTTTTTTTGCAGGTTTTACAGGAGCGAGGCGAGAGCACATCACGTCATGGCCGTGCTACATTTTCTGTCTTACTTTTCCAGGTTACTCTTCAAAATCAAACAAAAACGAATTCACCTTGAAAAACATTCATGAAATATTAAACATGATGCTTAAAGGATTATGGCTCTAGCAGTTAATATACCCAATTGGATTTCTTGAAAATTTATTGATGTATATCCATGCTTTTGTGATTTTGCTGTGCCTTACTGGCATATGTTTCGAGGATGAAATCAAACGTCCAGTGCTTCATGATATGGTAAAATATTAACATAACTATGGATATTAATGTATTTGAGTGTGTTGATCCTTTGGACGTCTAAAAGTGAACTTCAGTACTATAATCTATATGTAAACCCTAACAAATATATTTAATTGCACATGACTACCTATCGATTTTCATCTGTGGTGATTTGTAAAGCATCTTCATTATAATTTTTGTGTGTAGAAATATGCTAACAAAAGTGCATCTTCTTCTTACTGCATTTTTCAGGATTTGGCTGTTGTGGTTTTGCTAATACTCATTCCTCTTATTTCACCAAATTCTTCTAAAGGAGGGGTAAAGATTTCGAACAATCTATCTTTCCTTTCTCTTTTCGTTTTTATAAGCTAGTGAATGTTCTGATCACTTATTTTCTGCGACTGTTCCTTTGCTTGCACATAATTCCTGGGTTTTGTGCTCATAGTCATAGATACAAGTAATTAAGGTATTTTGATATTAAGATTTCTGATGAGCAACATCTAGTTTTATCAGCCAATAGATGTAAATACCAGACTACCAGTCTCATTCACTCGTTATATTTTATATTTTATTTTTTCCTTGCAGCTTACATCTATCATTTTCCCCAGAATGCATGTGATCTCCTCAACTTGCTTATGAGTGCTCATCTAATTGGTTTCCCTGAAAAGTTATTGAAGAACTGATTTAAATGAGCAATTTCATGAATATTTATTTTGCAAGTGAAAACATTCATAAAGAAACAGAAGCAGTTGGCATAGTAAGAGGAGTTAGTGGATTTATATATTGCCTCTGTCTGAACAACCATCGAATATTAGGACTTTTCTCGAGTAAGAATTGCCATAATTACTGTTTGCATCTCTCTCACTTTATGGGGACTGTGAAGAAAATGCCTATAAACATTTGCTTGATATAAAACTTACAATGAGAGGCCTTTATATAGGCATTATACAACTACCATATTAAATACACAACAACACAACTACCAATTAATGCTTGGTTGAATATAATCTAACAATAAATACTGATTAGCTTCTCAACTAATTCCAATACTCCCCCTCAAGTTGGAGCATACATGTTGTATGCACCAAGCTTGTTACAGATGAAATCAGCACAAGAACCATAGAGAGACTATGGTGTTTAAAGCGCTGCTGGAGAATGCACAGCAGGAACATATATGGTGACTTGGTTGTTTAACGTCGTTGGAGAATGCACAACGAGAACAGATGTGGAGGTTTGGATGGTTTAACATCGCTGGAAAATGCACAGCTGAAAAGTTTAAACTATTCCAGAACAGCTCAAAACATCTAAAGAAAACTTGCCAAATCACCCCATAACAAAACCCCGAAAAAAGTCAGATGTGGAACTTGGTGCAAATAAATGATAAGAATTAGCATTTCGTCGTCACTGATATTGTCAAGATTGCCAAAGAAGATGCGGCGCGTGAGGCTCACACATATATAGCGGTGTGTGTAAACCACGCGCCGACTTGAACGACGACTCTAAAAGAGAGATACTAGAACCCAGAGAAAGATTGACTCTGATACCATGTGAGAATTTGTGAAGGAAAAATTGTGTATTAAAATTTGCTTGATATAAAACTTATAATGAGAGGCCTTTATATAGGCATTATACAACTACCATATTAAATACACAACAACACAACTACCAACTACACAATTAATGCTTGGTTGAATATAATCTAACAATAAATACTAATTAGCTTCTCAACTAATTCCAACAGGGACTAAAACTGCAATGCTACGGTTCTAATTGTTATAATGGTAGATTGAGTCATGGCCTTAAATGCCTTTTTCTCTCTATTAGAAGCAGTTGGGTCTATAGATCAACCCTAAACTGCTAGATCCATTCATTTATAGCACAATGCAATAAAGGCCGCTCTTTCTTATGAAGTGTGTGTCAAGAATTCATTCGATAACTTAAATTTCTTTTGTTAGTGGTCATGATCATTATTCCTGTTTTCATCACTATTATTGTTGCCACGAGTCTTGTCAGGAACGTGGGTTATGCAATCTGCTATGTTTTCAGGTTGGTTTTCAAGCCATTGCTGAAGCTCTTGGACTGGCTGCTGTGAAGGCGGCTGTTGCCATCACTGCCATAATCGCTGGTGGACGATTGGTAAGTTTTACGTTTTACTGACATTCAATTTTTTTAAATCTCTTTGCTAAAGAAATCTTGTCAGTGCTCTATTTTTTGATCTTTACAACTATTTTTCCTGATAAGAAATTGTGAAAGTTTGTTGTAATCTGGTATTGTACTCTTAGTAGCACTTGTATTATTGTTTGGATGCTGTTCTCCAATTATTCTGACACAGTATGTTGCTTGGTGAACCTTTATGTAGCTGCTGACAGGGTTGAGATCCGCACGATCATGAGAGTGACATTGATTGTCCATAGCTACTTTTTTTACTGTGTTCTAAGTTCTAACCTTCTATGTACCATTCTTCTGGAAGAATGTATTTTATCTAGTGCTTCAGAAATAAATATAAGTTAAAACCTTAGCACAAATTTTTACTTCAAATTAATTTTTAGGGGAAAGGACAGCAACACCCCCGTGGTTTGGCAAAATGCTCACATCCCTTTTTTTGGCAATGATGTTAAATTTTTATCGCTGTCTTTTTCCCTAATTTTTATGTTCAGTTTCATAAAAGCTTCTGATATTTTGACGTTGGTTCGGTTCATTGTCAGTTTGGATTTGCGCATGATGATAGGAATATGCATTTTAGGGTTATATTCCTTACTGTGAAGTTTAGGTGAATGTCCTTGGTGCAGCAATCATGGACTTGGAGAAAAGATAGTTCTTAATGTCTCCCTCTTCTCTTGTTGCTTTAGATTAGACTGGAGAGTTCATTCTTTGTTGGGACTTAAATTACAGGGTCTCCCAGTCTCTATTTCCCATCGGTGCATAATGAAATATGCTGCGTGCATTTATATTCTTTTTTGTGCGATTTTGCAGCTGCTTCGACCAATCTATAAGCAAATTGCAGAAAATCAGAATGCAGAGATATTCTCTGCGAATACGCTCCTTGTGATTCTGGGGACTAGTCTCCTTACAGCACGGGTATGACAATGCAATTTATTGATGGTTGTTCTCGTTTATTTTATGATGATGAACCATATCTGTGTCTTTTTCTGGAGCAGGCTGGACTTTCTATGGCACTGGGAGCATTTTTGGCTGGTTTGCTCCTTGCAGAAACTGAATTCTCTTTGCAGGTTGAATCTGATATTGCTCCTTATCGTGGCCTTTTATTGGGTCTCTTCTTCATGACGGTAATTATTTATAATTGCATCTCTATACTTGCACACTTTTCTGTTAAAAAATTATAATATTGTTCTTTAGAAGGATAAGGCTACTGGCTTCTTACTTTCATGCAGACATCTGAGAAAAAATCTGCATGTTAAATCCTGTCTGCTATTTTGCTTTGAATAATCTTTAAGCTATATGGGCCAGCTTTTGGACAAATCATCTTTCACTATTTTTGAAAAGTTGTATTAAGTCTTATGGTGATATTCATTACACTACTGAGTGAGAAGAATGCTAATACTTGGTAATTTTGTTTGTTTGCTCTCTAGCCTATTCTGATTGCTGGTATATTGGTGATCAAGGAGACATCAACATATCCAATTAACAGCAATATTTTGTGGGTTTTCAGGTTGGAATGTCAATTGATCCAAAACTTCTTCTTTCAAATTTTCCTGTCATTACGACGACATTAGGACTCTTAATAGGTGGTAAGACCATATTGGTTGCTTTGGTTGGTAAACTTTTTGGCGTTTCGATGATATCTGCAATCAGGACTGGTCTCCTTCTAGCTCCAGGTGGAGAATTTGCATTTGTGGCTTTTGGTGAAGCTGTTAATCAGGTTTGTACCAACTAGAGGTTGTTTGTGAGACTTTGTTGATTCCCAATACTTTATCGATTTACCTACAGCTTATAATGATATTTTTTTAGACTGGGGGTATTTGATGAATACCTGTGTTAGCAAAAGAAATATATATAATATCACATTTTTATTTAATTATATATATTTCATATAAGATAAGCTTAGTCATTTTTCTTGAGAGGAAAATTGTGGGAAGAAATTGTCAGGATATGTGCTGGCCTAGACAGCATATATAACGGTAACTATCTTGTAATTAGTAGATTTATAGCTTCCAAAATTCGCTTGATGACCTAATTGATGTAATTGCTGAATTTCAGCCTTGTAATTAGCCTATTTATTTCTGAATTAAATAGTTATAATGAGGAACATTGGTTGTTATGTACAAAAATTCTGCTGAAGTTGTTAACTGGTTACTTGCAGAAATACTACTTTGCTTATTGTTTTTTTTTTTCTCCAGGGTATAATGTCTTCTCAGCTATCATCTCTGCTATTTCTTGTGGTGGGAATTTCGATGGCCCTTACACCATGGCTAGCTGCTGGAGGCCAGTCAATTGCTTCTCGTTTTGAGCAGCATGACGTTCGAAGTTTATTACCTGTTGTGAGTGAGGTAAAATGCTAACAGTGAATTTAATGAGCTTTTAAGGATTATGCATCTTCAGAAAATAGAAATCTAGTTCATTATTGGTAATATTTTGACTTTAATAACAGAGATACATATGATGAGTTTCTAGTCAGAAGTATTATCATATATAATCAGTTAAGTACGTTTGGGTGACATTTAGTCCTAAAGAAAACGAAATATGGAAAAATACTTTTTGTTTGTCATTCTTTCCATTTCATAGTTGCAGTAGAAAATGATAAAAGAAGTATCTTAACTGTGGTGCGGTTCAATTGTTTGTATGTGCTCGTGTACGTCTTTAGATTTGAGGGTGGGAACGTCTTGGTTTTACATGATAGAAGTCTGCAATTTCTTGATCAGTTTGTTTAAAAGAAATTGATAAGAAAGTTACTTGGTCATAGTTAGTAATTTGAGTTATGTTCCTTCTCAAATATTCGGCTTAAATTTCAGTAGGAGCAGAGATTGGCTAATATACAATACATGTAACGTTACAGACTCCTATACAAATGTTAAAACAAACTCTAACACAAGAGTTGAGAATAATTTAAAAATTATAATGGAAAAGAGAGAATTCGAAACATTTAACAGTTGAAGCGTCCAACTCAAAATTTGAAACATGATATTATTGTAGCGAATCCCAGATTTCAAGTATCAATAAAAAATATTGAAATAGGGCAGAGCAGTCAATTTATTTTCACATAGATTATATGCCCTCAATAACGATCTGTACCTCGGACAAATTGTGATGTAATGTCCACTTCCACCACCTGTTGTTCAAAGGTTTCCATCAGTTATACCCTTTATCCTACAGAAGATTTTGCTGTGCATGCCATGTGACATCATGCCACTCATTAGCACCTTGATATGCACCGGATGATTAATGTTTCTTGCATACCAAGTTATTTACATTTATCATTTTCCTGTGCTATAATTGTAACTAATTGTTCATACGCTGAATTACAACTTTGTTGTATGGTTGACTTGGTTATTGAAAAAAATCACATTTGACGATTATATCTCTGGGCACGATTTTATTTCCAGACGGATGATTTGCAAGATCATATCATCCTTTGTGGATTTGGACGTGTTGGCCAGGTATTGATTGGATTTCCTTTCTTATTTATAACAGTATCTATATGGTGAATCTGCTCTTAGTATACGGCGTGATACATATATTTGATCAAAATAGTTGTACTTTCTTTTCTCAGATCATTGCTCAGCTTCTTTCAGAGCGACTAATTCCCTTCGTTGCTCTTGATGTGCGGAGGTAAGCTCATCCATGTCTCTCTTTTTTCCCCTCTTCGTGCCAAGAGGAAAAGCAGAATTACCAAAAAGCATCACTCACCATATACACACAACGTTGTGTATATACACGTATTACTTATGACTTTTTGGTTCTTACAGAATGGATCTATACAGTTTGGAATTCTTTATGCAGAAGTATCAAGTTCATACATTTCCAAGATGTGTTAAATTGAGGTTTCCATTGTTTCAGTGATAGAGTGGCGCTTGGGCGTGCCTTGGATCTTCCAGTGTACTTTGGAGACGCTGGAAGTCGAGAGGTAAAATATATTTGTCATGAAAAAAATACGGTTACCTGCATGATGAATATTTGACGTGCTGCATACTGGTTGATTAGGTCCTCCATAAAGTTGGTGCGGAAAGAGCATCTGCTGCAGCAATAACCATGGATACACCTGGTGCAAATTATAGAACTGTTTGGGCCTTAAGCAAGCATTTCCCAAATGTCAAGACTTTCGTCCGTGCTCACGATGTTGATCATGGCCTCAATTTGGAGAAGGCTGGGGCTTCAGCCGTAATTTTCTAACCTCTTATGATATTCCTCTTAGAATACTATATTCATCCTTATTCCCTTTAACATTCCCCTTTTAAGCTTCATTTCTTCCCCAAAGAAAAAGAAAAATAATAAAAGTTCCTCTAAAAAGGTTATTCTGACTCTTAAAACACGGTTAGGTTATGAAAATTTGAATCCGAATTTATTTACACAGAAATCAACTCTCCTACATTGCATGTTGAGTTGCATTACTCTCAACCTTTCAGTAAAAAAAATTGCAGGTTGTCCCAGAAACCTTGGAACCAAGTTTGCAGTTAGCAGCTGCTGTTCTTGCACAGGTACATGATTTAATAATGCGATAAACGCATTTAGATCTGTTTGTTAAATAGCAAGTTGAGCTAGCTCACGAGTTGTATAAAACTCGGTTAGAAGAGAATTTGTACACGAGTTCACTCATCTTAGTAAAATCACGAGACAATAGAGAGTGTACTAAAGACTTTTCCATGAGAGGATGTAAGCTAAACTGACCATTTGGTTTTAAAGGTCGCTTTATTTATTTGTTATGTTTTGCTTCCCTGTTTAGGCTAAAATGCCAACGTCAGAAATTGCGGCGACAATCAATGAATTTAGAACTCGCCACCTGTCTGAGCTTACTGAGGTACTCAAAAAATTTTCAATAAGATTTCAGAGTTCTGTTGTTCTATTGAAACCAGGAGTATCTACAATTGTTGTTCTATTGCATTTGCAGCTATGTCAAGCTAGTGGAAGTTCTCTTGGTTATGGATTTTCTCGAGTAATGAGTAAACCAAAAGCTCCGGCACCGGATTCTTCAGATGATGACCAAATCACTGAAGGAACACTTGCAATATAACAAAATTCTGGGGACAAAACCGAGTATAAACAGGTAAATGAAAAACTGTATAGCTGATAACATGTTTCATTGGTATAAATTGTACAGAAATAGACCTGAGAAAAGAGCAATAGCAAAGTTCCCAATTATTCCATTCTTATGATAAAAATTTTGATAGACCCTGATAAAAAGGAATGACAACCGGTCGGTTATGATACGTGGATGACAACGGGTCGATTATGATACATGATGTCAATATCTATTCCCGACTTGTTCAATCAGCGGATATGAAAAATTGACCCATATCATGCCCTAACATACTAGGCCCCTGCCTTGTTCACATGAAGATGTTGTCTTTATTAGATCGATGATGTCAATATACGTACCCGGTCTGTCCAATCAATGGGTATAGAAAATTGTTCTTTTATCCTCCCTTAAATTACCGCCCCCCCCGCAGGATTTTTGCGATCCCTATTGATAAATCTTTCTTTGTAAAACGTTCTGGAAGGAAAAAAGACTATTGTTTCTTTCGAGTTGTAGATGAGATCTCTTGCTCAAGAAAAGAAGAGCAGAAACCTTTAATCTCACTGAAATGGTCTAATTCAGAAATATTACTATCAGAAAGTTCCCTTTCATATTAAAGAAGTGCTTTTTACTAACCAACCTATGTGGCAGGAGTTGAAAACCTGAAACCTTGGAAGCTTTGGATTTCCTATAATGGAAAATTGAAAGTGATACTTTTTCCCTTTTTTTAATTTTAATATTACTCCCGTGATCATGGAAAGACACGAGTCCTTCACTCTCTCTCTATTTTTTTTTTGAAATATCGGGAAAACCCCACGTCATCCATATCGGATTCAGTGGACCCGTTATGAATGCATGGGTAAATCGGTTCTATCTCAGACTCTTACAAAGATGCTAACTAAAACTTGAACTTGAGACTTTGAAAACAAGGTCTCAAACTCAAACCGTTGGATTGTGTCCCTTCGGGACCTCTCTATATAGATAGTGGAGACGTCGACTAACTCAATCAATGAATTGTTGATAGGAGGTGTTCATTTTAGATAGTGTTCAATCAATGATCCTGCCTTGTTCACACATGGATTTTGTCTTTATTAGAACGATGATGTCAATATCCGTATCCGGTCTGTCCAATCAATGGGTATATTTTATCCGCCCTTAAAAATCGGGCCCCCCGCCGCGATTTTTGCCATCTCTATTGATAAATCTTTCTTTGTAAAATGTTCTGGAAGGAAAATAGACTATTGTTTCTTTGAGTTGTAGATGGGATCTCTTGCTCAAGAAAAGAAGAGCAGAAACCTTGAATCTCACAGAAATGGTCTAATTCAGAAATATAACTATCAGAATGTTCGCTTTCATATTAAAGAAGTGCTTTGAACCAACCAACCTATGTGGCAGGAATTGAAAACTTGAACCCTTGGAAGCTTTGGATTTCCTATAATGGAAAATTAAAAGTGATACTTTTTCCTTTTTTTTTTTTTTTTTTTTTTTTTTTTTTTTTTAATTATTACTCCCATGATCATGGAAATACCGGAATCCTCCACTCTCCTCTATTTTTTGGAATACCGAAGAAACCCCACGTCATCCATAACAGGGTCATAGATGCGTGAGTAAAGCAGTGTCGTCTCAAATTCTTACAATGATGCTACCTATGACTTGAACCTGAGACATTGTCGATCTTGAAGATAAGGTCCCAAGCTCAAACAGTTGGGCTGCGTCCCTTAGGAACCCCCCTCTCTCTATATATACATATAGTGGAGACGTCGACCAACTCAATCAAGAAATTATTGATAGGAGTGTTCATTTTAGGTCGAGTCGGGTCAATTTTTCGTTGAGTCACGCGCTAGGCAAAGCCTGAAATTTGAAGATATAAATTAAAACAATTTAGGTATCAAAATTAAAAATAATAAGTTAATATAATGTGAAGATGATAAAGCTATATAAATGAATATATAAATAATTTATTTTAATAAAATTTAGGCCAGGAGGGATAAACCCAATTTTTTAAGAACAAATCAAATACCTAACCCATATGTATGTGGATTTTTTCGCCTCCAAAATAATTTTACACAATTTGCAAACCCGACCCGTGTTGTTGGCATAAATGGGGCAAAAAAGTTGATACATATTCGATTATTATTGGAATAAATTGAAAGATTTAGAATAAGAAATTATTATTTTATGATTATTTTAACCTTCAAAAATGGATAATGCAAGTCTAAAAACACTTGTGCCTCTCGTAAACATTCAGCAGCTAGTCTTGTTACGCTTCAAATTCTTGTTGACGCCCAACCGCACTACAACAAATCACCTTAGGGTGATAAATGGGACGGAGTTATTTGTTATATTTTTTTAAGATATTAGAAAACTCAGTTTATTAAATTTTTAATTGATATTCTTAAAATATTTTTTCAAATCCAAATTTAAATAGAAAAATACTTAAAATGTGGTTGGATTTTTTAAAATCCGACGATCCATTCACCAACCCTAACCACCATAAATATAAACTCACCATTTTGGGTCTCTATTTTCTCGCACTCACAACTCAAGTAATTTAAGCGGTAATTAATCGCGGATCACTATAGGAAACTTCTGATATTTGACTTTTGGCCCATTTATAAAAATACTATTTTTCTTCTTTAAAAATTTTAGTATATCTTCAACTGTTTAACTTTTTTTTTATGATAAATAAATATATTAGTTTATTTTTTATGATAAATGAATATTTTTTATTGATTTTGAAAGATATTAATTATAAATGAGTTTTAAATTTTTTTATTGTCATGTGAAATGTCAACTTTATCTTTCCGATTAGTTTTTGATTAATCTCCAAATATTTTCGATTAAACATAAATCACTCAAATCACTCTCAAAATAATTTATTTCTCCGATTAAACTGTCCAACACACAATTGCACAAAGAGTGTCACTCTAGTAATTATTATTATCATTGTTTTTAAAACCGAACCAATTGATTGAACCGGTCGAATCAATAACCGATCGTAAATTCGATCAAGTTGAAAGTGTGTAAAAAAAAAGGTCTGTTGACGGCTGATTTTGGTCTCAAGGCAATATGAGAATATTACTCCCGAGACTATCCTCCCTCAATAGTGAATTTGTTTGGTTATGGGGGACCCAAAGCAAACTTAGTAAAAGACAGATAAATACACCAATCGACAAAGAGATTTAACGTGGTTCGGTGAATTTGGATCCGACCTACGTCCACGGATACAAAAAGGATGATACTTTTTGTTGATGGTGTTTTTAAGCATTATGATATTTAAGCAGCACGACAGGGGTAAAAAAGGTAATTCACTTCTCAGTCAAGATTATTAATGCCGACCCAACCACTAAAGAGCCAAACAATAAATGACCGACCACATGAGTAAGAAACCGAGCACTTGGGTTCAGATGACCGGGCAATTATCAGATCGGCAGAAGCATTCTCAGTTCAAAGGACTATCATGACCGACTTCATGAAGACCGACCAGATAGCGAGATATGCTCCAGAAGATGACACCCTATTCTTGCGGATAAGATGACAAGTTATCATATTTTCATGGGGAAAACTGGTGAGTCAGAGTCCTAGTAGGATAAAGAAAGCAAAGATAGTTTTGATTAGGAATCCTTATGGGAAAAGGGAATAGTTTTGACTATGAATCCTTATGGAAAGAGAAATTGTTTCAATTAGGAAATTCTTGTAGGAGAAGGAATCTGATTTCTACTACTATTATAAATAGAAGGGTTGAGTGTGCATAAAGGGAGGAAGTTAAAAGTGGAGATCAAGATCATTATTGTGAGACTTGTAAACAAAAGAGAGAGTTGAGAAGCGTGTTTGAGTAATAAAAGTATCATCCTTTTTGTATCCGTGGACGTAGGTCGGATCCAAATCCACCGAACCACGTTAAATCTCTTTGTCGATCGTCAGGGATTTCACCAGATAGTTCGGGAAATCCAGGATAAAGGTCTGTTGGTCGAGCCTAATTTGAGGAGGTTCCCGATTGAGGAGGGAAATAGTAGGGCATACTGTATCTACCATAACGTAAGGGGACATGCCACGAATGGGTGCAGAGACCTGCGAGAGCAGGTAGAAGACTTGGTGAAAGAAGGCTATCTCAGTGTGTACATAGACCATTCGGTTTTTGAGGTCGACCAAGTTGATAGCGGAAGTCATCCGGTCGGATGCGTGGAATGCCGAGATGCATGGAGGATGTATTAAGAAGAGTCTTGCTTGTAGTGTCCCTTGTAGAGTTGCAAGAAAGACAACAGATCCCAAAAAGGTGAGTAAGACCTCTTCTGTCTTAGGTTGACATTGATTATGCTGTTTGTAATGGCTCACACAATGGTTTTGATATTTGTTTTACGGCTCGGGTTGTTCTTGTATCGCCGAGTCCGTTCTGTTGATATATGTTTTACGGCTCGGGTCTGCTCTTGTACCGCCGAGACCGATGTCTCTTTCCGGCTCGGGTCTGCTATTGTACCGCCGAGACCGATGTTTCCTTCCGGCTCGGGTCTGCTCTTGTACCGCCGAGACCGATGTCTCTTTCCGGCTCGGGTCTGCTCTTGTACCGTCGAGACCGATGTCTCTTTCCGGCTCGGGTCTGCTCTTGTACCGCCGAGACCGATGTCTCTTTCCGGCTCGGGTCTGCTCTTGTACCGCCGCCGAGACCGATGTCTCTTTCCGGCTCGGGTCTGCTCTTGTATTGCCGAGTCCGTTCTGTTGATATATGTTTTACGGCTCGAGTCTGCTCTTGTACCGCCGAGACCGATGTCTCTTTCCGGCTCGGGTCTGCTCTTGTACCGCCGAGACCGATGTTTCCTTCCGGCTCGGGTCTGCTCTTGTACCGCCGAGACCGATGTTTCCTTCCGGCTCGGGTCTGCTCTTGTACCGCCGAGACCGATGTTTATTTCCGGCTCGGGTCTGCTCTTGTACCGCCGAGACCGATGTTTCCTTCCGGCTCGGGTCTGCTCTTGTACCGCCGAGACCGATGTTTCTTTCCGGCTCGGGTCTGCTCTTGTACCGCCGAGACCGATGTTTCTTTCCGGCTCGGGTCTGCTCTTGTACCGCCGAGACCGATGTTTCTTTTCGGCTCGGGGCTGGATTTCGTTCCGCCGAAGCCACTTGTTTATTCGGCTCGGGGCTGAATTTCGTTCCGCCGAGGCCACTTGTTTATTCGGCTCGGGGCTGGATTTCGTTCCGTCGAGGCCACTTGTTTATTCGGCTAGGGGTTGGACTTCGTTCCGCCGAGGCCACTTGTTTATTCGGCTCGTTTCGTTCCGCCGAGGCCACTTGTTTATTCGGCTCGGGGCTGGATTTCATTCCGCCGAGGCCGCTTGGTTATTCGGCTCGGGGCTGGATTTCGTTCCGTCGAGGCCTTATGGTTTATTTAGCTCGGGGTCGGGTTACGTCCCACCGAGTCGGCTTCTTTGGACTGGGGATGTAACATTCCCCCAGAGCCAAGTCTTTCTTCAGCTCGGGGTCGGGTTACGTCCCACCGAATCATCTTCTTTGGACTGGGGATGTAACATTCCCCCAGAGCCAAGTCTTTTAGCTCGGGGTCGGTTACGTCCCACCGAGTCAGCTTCTTTGGACTGGGGATGTAACATTCCCCCAGAGCCAAGTCTTTATTCAGCTCGGGGTCGGGTTACGTCCCACCGAATCAGCTCTTTGGATGGGGGATGTAGCATTCCCCCAGAGCCAAGTCTTTCTTTCAGCTCAGGGTCGGGTTACGTCCCACCGAGTCGGATTCTTTGGACTAGGGATGTAATATTCCCCCAGAGCCGTCTTTCTTCATTCGGGGTCGGGTTACGTCCCACCGAATCAGCTCTTTGGACTGGGGATGTAATATTCCCCCAGAGCCAAGTCTTTCTTCAGTTCGGGGTCGGGATACGTCCCACCGAGAGACTTATCATCGGCATGGGATCGGAGCATCTCCCCCATGGTCGGCCCTCTATTGGTCTGGGGAGGTGACATTCCCCTAGAGCCAAATGCTCTTCTCAGCTCGGGGTCGGGTTACGTCCCGCCGAGTCGATCGTCATCAACATAAGGGCAAAGTATTTTCTCCACGGGTAGATATCGGGATCCTCGTTGACTGAGCACATGAAGGTGGCAGGAATGACCAGATTTGCAGCCAAGGCATTTTTCTCTGCGGTTCCTGGAGTGACCACCGACGGATTCATCGGCACACCATCTTTTTTTATAGTTCCCGGCATCAACTCGCAAACTCGTTGTTACCGAGAACTAGAGGATAGATGTTGATGGTGTTTTTAAGCATTATGATATTTAAGCAGTACGGCAGAGGTAAAAGGGTAATTCTCTTCTTGATCGAGACCATTAAATACCGACCCGACCACATGAGTGAGGGGCCGAGCACTTTATGATCGGTAAACCGAGCACTTGGGTTCAGATGACCGGGCATTATCAGATCGACAGCAGCATTCTCAGTTCAAATGACTATCATGACCGACCTCATGAAGACCGACCAGATAGCGAGATATGTTACAGAGATGAGTTATCATATTCTTATGGGATAAGGGGATAAGTTATCCTATTCTTATGGGGTAAGGGGATAAGTTATCATATTCTTATGGGATAAATGGATAAGTTATCATGTTCTTATGGGGTAAGGAGATAAGTTATCATATTCTAATAGGGTATGGGGAAGTGAATATAGTTTTTGACTAGGAATCCTTATGGGAAAGAGAAATTGTTTCAACTAGGAAGTTCTTGTACAAATAGGAATATGATTTATACACTATTATAAATAGAAGGGTAGAGTGTGCATAAGAGGGACAAGTTGAAAGTTGAGATGAGAATCAATATCAGAATCATCAAGCTCTGACTTGTAAAAAACAAAAAGAGGCTGAGAAGCGTGTTTTGAGTAATAAAAACATCATCATTTTTGTGCCCGTGGACGTAGGTCGGACCAAGATCCACCGAATCACGTTAAATCCCCTTGTTGATTGGTGTATTTATCTGTTTTCTGCTAAATTTGCCTTTGGTCCCCCATAACCAAACAAATTCACTATTGAGGGAGGATTGTCTCGGGAGTAATATTCTCATATTGCCCGGAGACCAAAATCCGCCGTCAACAGTTAGCGCCGTCTGTGGGGAACTCAACAAAAAGTAGCTCGCGTAGTAAGACGATGGCAGAAGATGGAAATCACCGATCGTCAGGGACTTCACCAGATAGTTCGGGAAATCCAGGGTAAAGGTCTGTTGGTCGAGCCTAATTTGAGGAGGTTCCCGATTGAGGAGGGAAATAGTAGGGCATATTGTATCTACCATAACGTAAGGGGACATGCCTCGAATGGGTGCAGAGACCTGCGGGAGCAGGTAGAAGACTTGGTGAAAGAAGGCTATCTCAGTGTGTACATAGACCATTCGGTTTTTGAGGTCGACCAAGTTGATAGCGGAAGTCATCCGGTCGGATGCGTGGAATGCCGAGATGCAGAGAGGATGTATTAAGAAGAGTCTTGCTTGTAGTGACCATTGTAGAGTTGCAAGAAAGTCAACAGATCCCAAAAAGGTGAGTAAGACCTCTTCTGTCTTAGGTTGACATTTGATTATGCTTGTTTGTTATGGCTCACACAATGGTTTTGATATTTGTTTTACGGCTCGGGTCTGCTCTTGTATCGCCGAGTCCGTTCTGTTGATATATGTTTTACGGCTCGGGTCTGCTCTTGTACCGCCGAGACCGATGTCTCTTTCCGGCTCGGGTCTGCTCTTGTACTTCCGAGACCGATGTTTCCTTCCGGCTCGGGTCTCTCGGTGATAAGTCTCTCGGTGGGACGTATCCCGACCCCGAGCTGAAGAAAGACTTGGCTCTGGGGTAATATTACATCCCCGGTCCAAAGAATTCGACTCGGTGGGACGTAACTCGACCCCGAGCTAAAAAAAAGACTTGGCTCTGGGGGAATGTTACATCCCTAGTCCAAAGAAGCCGACTCGGTGGGACGTAACCCGACCCCGAGCTAAAAGAACATTTGGCTCTGGGGGAATGTCACCTCCCCAGACCAATAGAGCCGACTCGGTGGGACGTAACCCGTCCCCGAGCTGAAAGAACATTTGGCTCTGGGGGAATGTCACCTCCCCAGACCAATAGAGCTGACTCGGTGGGACGTAACCTGACCCTGAGCTGAAAGAAAGACTTGACTTTGGGGGAATGTTACATCCCCAGTCCAAAGAAGCCGATTCAGTGGGACGTAACCCGACCCCGAGCTAAAAGAAAGACTTGGCTTTGGGGGAATGTCACCTCCCCAGACCAATAGAGCCGACTCGGTGGGACGTAACCCAACCCCGAGCTGAAAGAAAGACTTGGCTCTGGGGGAATGTTACATCCCCAGTCCAAAGAAGCCTATTCGGTGGGACGTAACCCGACCCCGAGCTAAAAGAAAGACTTGGCTCTGGGGGAATGTTACATCCCCAGTCCAAAGAAGCCGACTCGGTGGGACGTAATCCGACCCCGAGCTGAAAGAAAGACTTGGCTCGACGGAACGAAATCCAGCCCCGAGCCGTAAAACATATATCAACAGAACGGACTCGGCGATACAAGAGCAGACCCGAGCCGTAAAACAAATATCAAAACCCTTGTGTGGGCCATAACAAACAAGCATAATCAAATGTCAACCTAATATAGAAGAGGTCCTACTCACCTTTTTGGGATCCGTTGTCTTTCTTGCAACTCTACAATGGTCACTACAAGCAAGGCTCTTCTTAATACATCATCTTTGCATCTCAGCATTCCACGCATCTGACCGGATGACTTCCGCTATCAACTTGGTCGACCTCAAAAACCGATTGGTCTATGTACACACTGAGATAGCCTTCTTTCACCAAGTCTTCCACCTGCTCCCGCAGGTCTCTGCACCCATTCGAGGCATGTCCCCTTACGTTATGGTAGATACAGTATGCCCTACTATTTCCCTCCTCAATCGGGAACCTTCTCAAATTAGGCTCGACCAACAGACCTTTACCCTGGATTTCCCGAACTATCTGGTGAAGTCCCTGACGATCGGTGATTTCCATCTTCTGCCATCGTCTTACTACGCGAGCTACTTTTTGTTGAGTTCCCTACAGACGGCGCCAACTGTTGACGGCTGATTTTGGTCTCAGGGCAATATGAGAATATTACTCCCGAGACAATCCTCCCTCAATAGTGAATTTGTTTGGTTATGGGGGACCAAAAGCAAACTTAGCAAAAGACAGATAAATACACCAATCGACAAAGAGATTTAACGTGGTTCGGTGGATTTGGATCCGACCTACGTCCACGGATACAAAAAAGGATGATACTTTTATAACTCAAACACGCTTCTCAGCTCTCTCTTTTGTTTACAAGTCTCACAATAATGATCTTGATCTCCACTTTTAACTTCCCCCCTTTATGCACACTCTACCCTTCTATTTATAATAATGTAGAAATCAGATTCCTTCTCCTACAAGAATTTCCTAATTGAAACAATTTCTCTTTCCCATAAGGATTCATAGTCAAAACTATTCCCTTTTCCCATAAGGATTCCTAATCAAAACTACCTTTGCTTTCTTTATCCTACTAGGACTCTGACTCACCAGTTTTCCCCATGAAAATATGATAACTTGTCATCTTATCCGCAAGAATAGGGTGTAATCTTCTGGAGCATATCTCGCTATCTGGTCGGTCTTCATGAAGTCGGTCATGATAGTCCTTTGAACTGAGAATGCTTCTGCCGATCTGATAATTGCCCGGTTGTAGGCATTGCATTTTCGCATGTGAAACCCGATGATGAGTCTCATTTGGAGGCACTACCTTTTGAGTCATGAAAGCCGCGGGAAACGGATATCGGAAGGGGGAATTCAGGATAAACAAGCTCACTGTCTTCGTTGGTGCTGCGTTCGTTACTTCGTTCGAACCTCGTGCAGATTGCTGACGTTCGTGCCGCGTGCGCTGAGGCGTTCGAACGGAAACGGACCTGATGCAATACATAAACAGAAAACAAAAGGGCGCGGCGAAGCACTGCCGTAAAGGTGACCTTTTGGGGTTCTTGATCTCTCAAAGAGAGGACCTTTAGACCAACATGCTAAGCCCATGCGCGTCATATCATACATGCAAGAATAGAACCAATCATGTCAACCAAGTATGCCCGATTGAACACATCTTCCGTCCAATCTGAACACACATCAACCGGCGCGGCAAAGCATCGTGGTAAAGGGCTTTTAGCCTCTCCCCATAGGGGATTTCACGTCACACTTACTAAGCCCATGCGCTCGATTGACTCATACGAAAATAACGATAATAATAATATTAAACTAAGTATGCCCGATTGAACGTATCTAGCGTCCAACCGAACATACATCAACCGGCACGGCGAAGTAGTGTCACGAAGGTGGCCTTTTCGGCTCTTTGTCTCCTAAATGGAGGACCTTTGGACTAACTCACTAAGCCCATGCGCCTGGTTGAATCATGCATAACTAACGACATATTGAGTTCAGGTAAAACAAACTAAATAAACAAGGGCAACACAACAAAAGAAAGATGGTGTCATTTACCCAAGCGGTACATGGAATTGTGGCCCGAGTACAGATCATATTACCGTCCATTCGGAATCGGCTATGAAATTTATGTCCGGGTTTCCATCCGATATACCGCGAGAGTTGACACCTCTCTCATTCATCCAATACCCACAACATACCTCATACACACAATGGTACCACAAATACAGAAAATATAATCAAAATAAATAACCGGAAAGTAAAAATGAGAATAAATGTGAAAGATACCCTCAGGTCTAACCTTTTAAGCCGTCTCTCGGACTCACGTTCCACGAAGGTCGAAAGGGGGTAAAAGCTCCGCAACTTTCTGGTCTGCTGGTTCAACGTCCTAGCTCACTGTTTCACCGCTTTGCCTACGATTCGAACTCCGTTCTGCTCCTATTCGGCTCCTGTTTTGCTGCTCGCTGCACGGGCTACCTGTTTCAATGTTTTCAAAGAACTATTCCAAGTCGTGTGGGTTCTTAGTGCGATTATATGTGATTATTCTTAAGGTTATCTATGTAGTTTTATGTTACTGTTTTTTAAGGATTTGGGCTGCTGTGTTTGTGTGATTTTCGGTGATGTATGGAGGTTTAGAGGGGCTGGTTTTCGGTGGTGATTAGGGGTGGTTATTTGTGATAGGTTCGGCTATGGAAGAGAGGGATTGTTTTGGTGTGATTTGCTTGTGATGTCTAGGATTTCTTGCTATAACTTTGTGTGAATTGTGTGTATAAGCTAGAGAGATTCGAGAGAGCTTGGGTGTGAATTCTATTGTGTCAAGAGAGAAGAATGGCCTTGGTTAGGGGTTGTTTTTGGGTGAGGGGATGCTAGGGTTTATGGAGTGTTGGCTTTGTTCCTGAATGCCATACCTGACAGGAACTGATGCTGAACCAATGTGGGCCTCGCCCCAAACTGATGATGATGTGGGGACTCGCCCCCAAGCTGACATGGGCCT